>QJOA01000525.1:0-46595 GCA_004155915.1 Monosporascus sp. CRB-9-2 | reverse complement strand
TAACATATTAATAATTATTAACGTATTACGGAATAATTATTAAAAAAAAATTATTATATAGTAATTACGAACCTAAATTATAGTACGAATTAATATTAAAATAATATATTTGCTTAATTATTATATAATAATTACGAATATAAATTAAACGGTATAAATAATATTAAAATATTATTAATTAAACGTATAAATAATAATAAAAATTATTGTATAATAATTATTAATATATTACGAAATAATTATATTTATTAAAAAAACAATAAATAAAATAATAATTCTTACTTATTAATTATTAAATATATTAAATAAATATATAACGTATTTTTTATATTTTCGCTTTTTATAATTATTTTATAATTATTACGTATTTATTACGTATTTATTATAATAAATATATTATATTATTTACTTCGTTATTTATTATTTTTAAGATAATATTATTAAATAACTAAATCGGGTAAGTAATAAATATTTAATATTTATTTTACATTTTTTAACTAAATATAATTATTAAAAAACATTTTATCGTAAAAAGATATTAAAAATTTAAAAAATGTTTTAAAATTACTAAAGGTTCGTAATTGCTATATATTTACTTAATTATTATTTAATATTTATTAAATTATTTCCGAATAAGCTTTTATTATATTTTTAATTAACGGTAAATATAAAATAATAACGAACGAAATATAAAATTATTTAACGTTTCTTTATTATCTTTATACTAATATAAAAAAAATCGCTTATTTTATTAACATTTTAAACTTAATAATTATTTAAGTAATATTCCGTAACGAAAAATTAAAATAAATATATGCTTAAATATTAAAGGTAAAATATTTATTTAATATTTATTTAATATTTATTAAAATCTTAATTTTTAACTTCAGTTTTTATATATATATAAAAATTTAATAAATAAAATATTCGTTAAATTTTTAAAATAAATTATTTTTGTCGTAATTATTTAATATTTACCGGATATATATTAATTATTTTATAATAATAATAAAAATATTAATAAAGCCCTTTATTACTAATATAATTATATTAATATTAAATATTATTAATATACCTATATAAAGATACTTAACCGTTATTTTAAATACAATAAGCCTATTATTTCTAAATTAAAGCAAGACCGCCGATAGGCAGGAAAACTTGATATAAAAAAAGGGGTTACCGAATTAATTCGTTAAAAAATAAAAAAATAAATTTGTAATAATTTTATAATTGTTTAATATTAATAAATATATTAACTTTTATTATATATTTGCTATCTTTTAAAATAAGGAAAAAAGGCCTTATCGATTTTTTAAATCTGATAAACCTTGTTATTAAGGGTAAAAATTTTTAATATTTTAACGCGAATAGGTATATATAATAATTATATAATAAATATTATACTTTAATTAATAGGTTATAATATTTTTTTATTAATTGCTTTTATTTTTCTAATTAAGAAAATTAATATACGGCGAAACCTTTTATTTAATATACGTTACGTATTAATATAAAGTATTTTACCAGCCTTTATTTAATTAGTATTATATAAGGCATTTTCCTTTATTTTTAAATTAACCAAAAAAAAGTTTCCCGTTTTATATATAATAAGAATTAAATTTTTGTATAATAAATACAAAATAACTATTAAATATATATTAAGTTTCGATTATCCTTAAAAGCCGGACATAGTAAAAAAATATAAATGTAAAGTTTAATACGATATATATTTACCTTTATTTAATATTTAATATTTTTGGATTATTTTAATTTTTAAAGGGTTTTATATATATTATTCGCTAAAATGCAGTTATATATTTAAAGATATTACAAAAAACGTTAAAAAAGCTTTAAATAATTTTAATATTTTTGTAATAATTATTAAATATTTCCGTATTTATTATTAAATAATAATTAAAACAATTTACTTTTAATTTTATAATCCGGAAGCTAATTAATAAATACGGCGGTATAAAAATTTAGCAAGTAATATATTTATCCTTAAATTATAAAAATAAGTTTATAATAATGATTAAATAAATACAGATTTTTTAATATTTAGCCGGAATATAATTTGCTAATAAATTAACCTTTTTATAATATAGCATTAATTAAGCAATTATTAAACAAGAATTTAACGAGAATTTATATTTAATAAATATCGACTACTTTATAAACGCTAAATTAAAAAAATCCATTTTTTTAATAAAAAATAATTATATTGGTTAATTATTTGCTGTACATAAAAATAAGCTATATATTTTTAGGCCTAACGTTATTTTGAAATAAACCTTTTATTTAAAATAATTTATAACAAAATTAACGTATTTTGTATAATAAGATAAAATAAAAAATTTAAAAGTATTAATATTTACTTAATATATAAAGGATTGAACTTAAGTTGATTTTTAGCAGTTATTTTTCCATTTATTTATATTATTATAACGTTAAATACCCGGTAAATATATTATAAAATATTTAAATTAATTTTTAAAGTTTTAATAAATATTTCGTAAATATTTATCGAATAATATTATATTATCTTTTCGAATACCATAATTTAATATATTACGTTAAATATAAATATTAAATAAGCAGAAAGTAAACATTTTTTCAGTATATATATAATAATTGCTTAATATATATATAATAATAACGAATTAATAATTATAAGTTTTAGGAATTATTTTTATATAATCGATTCAAAATTTGTTTAATATAAGTATTTTAAGTATTTGCTTATTTTTTGCTTAATATACCTTTAAAGGAATTTTAATAACGTTTATTTTAATTATTCTGGCAAATATAAGCTAAATAAGTTATAGAAAGTTAAAATCTGTTAAAAATATATAAATACGTTATAAGGTATTTATATAATATATCTTAAACTTTAAGTATAATATAAGCATAAATAAATTAAATGGATAATTATTAAATTTATATAAAATTAATTCCGAATTAACGTTAAATAACGGATATTTGCAAAAAAAATAATAATTTTATAAAAAGGACGTATTCCGATAAGAATTATTAGGTCGGTAAATAAATAAATTTTTTAATTATAATACTTCGGTAAATATATAGTATATATTTAGTACCTATTAAGTATTTATTAACTATTTGTTAGGTTTAAAATTTACGTTATTTAAAAGTATGTAATAGTTACGTATAAAATAATAACGAAAGTTAAAAGGTATTAAGTTAATTAAAGTACCTAAATTCGATTAATAAAATAAATAAATAAAGTTAATAAACGGCTACGAAATTAAATTTTTAGGCGTTAAAAAAATCCGATCGTACCGTTAAATTTACGTAATTTGTACGATTTATTAAGTATAAGTTCGGCAGATGTACGGTATATATAAAACTAGCATAGTATGCCTGTTGCAAGTACCTTTATATCTAATACTGGATTAAATTTGTATTTATTTTATACTTAATAATTGTTAATTTATAAAAGTATATTTAATAACTTTATACCTGGAACAGAAAATATATAAGTATTATATTACAGCGTTGCTTTTATATTTAGTAACTTTAAGCCTAAAGCAAACGTTAAATATATACCAAGTTACGGCGGTATTTTTATAGCTAATAGCTTTATTTTTAATAAATGCCGGAATACGCCTTTATTTAATACGTTATATTTGCCGGTTTATCGTACCGTTTTTATGATTAACAATTTTATACCTATAATAAATATTAAGTAATTATTAGGTTACCGTTATATATTTTTGTTAAAAATTAATCTGGATTTATTAAATCGATAAAACGTTAATCGGTTAAACGTAAAGCCAGCTTTTAACCTATTTACCTTATTAATACAAAATAATAATTTTTTAATTATTAAATAAAGATGAAAATTTCGAAAACGTTAAAATATTAACAGTTTATTACGGTAATAAAAATATAAGGCATATTTGATAAAAAGGGTAATATTAATAGCAAAAATTAAAAATAAATAATAACGTAAAAGAAGAAAAAAAAGTTGCAAAAATTATTAACGGAATTAAAAGAATTACGACGATAAATAATATAAATCAAAAATTTACTTGGGTTATATATATATAACAATTATAGAATTATTATAACGTAATAGCATATATTTATTAGTTGGCCGTTACCGCGGTAGGTATGTTTAATAATTATTAAGCAAAGGTATAATTTAATAATATAACAAAATATAGTTATTAAATTAAGTATTTATTAAATAACTGTAACCGGAAAATACGGCGATGTAAGGATAAAGTTATGCAATTATTATGCAAATATATAGTTAAACCGGAAATATAATATATATAATAAATATTTATTTAATAAATATAAAACTAAAATAAATATAAATAACCGTTTATACGGTTAAGTATATACTTAAATTGTATTAATACGAAAGTTTAATTTATCGTTAATAAAGGATATAATAATTAAGTAATTATTAAGTATCGACTTATTACGGCGGGTATTACGAACGCTGCATTTTAAAACCGCGCGAGGTTTTTTTTTTACGATACGTTAATAAATGCTTAGTAATTATTTAGCAATTGCGACTTACGGCGTTCGATTATAGTTATAAAAGGTAAGATATAATCGTTTTTATCGGAACCTAAAAGGAACGTAGCGAATTATTAATAAAAGATTAATAATTATTAGGTAAAATTTAAAGATATATATATATTTTATGTTTGCCCGTAAAAGGTTTAAAGCCCGATTATTGTTATATAATAATTAATAAATAAAAAGTATATATAAAAAAGATAAAGGGTAATAACTAAATAAATGCGTTAATAAATAAGTAACTTTTTTTGGGCGTTAACTTAAGAAATCGGCTTATTTAATATTTTTAAAGTTAATGCTAGGTAATTAGAAATTTGTAGCTTTTTTAAGTTGTTTTTAGGAACGCCGTATTTGGATTTGTGGTAATATAAATGTTATTTACGGCGTTTTTTTTTGTAGGTACCGAAGTTAGCGTATTAACCGGATTAAAGGATAATTAGGATACGAGAAATACTAAATAATTACTTAATTTTTGTTCCAATACGGATTTAATATATTAGTTAAGTTAATTAATAACGTTTTTAATAGGTAATAAAAATTTTTGCTAAATAACGTAAGTATTTAAGCAATTATTTAGTAATTATTTGGTAGTTATTAAATTATTTAAAATTTTATAAAAATTACGGTATAGATATTTAATAAATTTTGTAATTATTAGGTTGTGGTTAAGTAATTACGTAAATAAGTGCATATATTTAGGTAACGGTTAGATTATAAGCAGTAAAACGGTAAGTTATTTTAAAATGTTTATTAAATTATTATTAAACGTTTACGGCATTTAAAATAAGGTTTCGTTAAATTTGTTAATATTATCGTTAAATTTGGTTAAAAACTTTGGTAAATGATTTAAGTCGATAAAAGTTTTATCTTTTAATAGTAAATATTTTGTAAATATTAAACGTTTATTTTTCGATTTTTGTCAAAAAACCTTAATTTTTCGAAATCGAACTTTAAATTTAGAGTTATATAAGTATAAAAGAATTATGTAATAACGGTATAACGATTATATATATACAGGATTATACTTATTCGGCGATAAAACTCGGTACTAAATTTAGCAGCAAAATCTTGGTTATATACGTTATAAAGATTAATATATACTTAATAAATGCGAAATAAATGTTAAGCAATTACGTAACTTATACGATCTTTTTTAACTTATCGGTATAAAGGGTAATTTTAAAACCAGGATAAATTTGGTTGTATATGGTTAGCAATTATATAATAATTATTAAGTAAATATACGTACTTTAGTTTTTAGATATAATAAGTATTTTGCCAATTACCGGAAAAAACTTAATATTTAAATACGTTATTAAATATTAACCGTATATATGCTAAACTATTATAAAGTATTTACTTTTTACCAACTACCATCTCGGCCGTATTAACGTTATTGTAGGATATATTAAAGATTAATAAATATTTAGTAATAATTTATTATAAGTTTAACAAATATATAATATTTATCTAAGCCCGGATAAGCCGTTTTTATATAACGACGTATTTATAAAATTATTAATATTGTAATTATTTAATAGTAATATAGTAATTACTAAATATATAGCGTTAACGTTTTGTACGATCTAGCTATATATGCGGCCGCCGCCGATATCCATATCGTGCTTAATTAAGTTAATAAATATCATATAATTGTTAGGCAATAATTATTAATATTATATCGTAAACCGTCGAAAGATGGTTGCCCGGATTAAACGTAATTATTATAATTACTTAATATTTGTTCGTTTTTATTTTAATATATATTTAATATATATTTTACCGTTTTTTTTATAGTTACAGCCGGATTTATTTAAACGTTAATTATAATTTAATATATGCCAGGTAAATGCAAACTTATAAACGGTATAACCGGGATTGGCCGTAATATAAATTTAATGCATTATAATATAATTAATAACTATTTAATAAATGTTTTTTAATAATTTAATATTTGCTTATAAATAAATACTTAATTATGGTTAGAGTTAAAAATCGGGCCTTAAATTAGTTAATAATTATTTAGTAATTATATCGTATATATTATACAATTATTATAATAGTAGCCCAACGCAAACGGGTTAACCGTAGCGGTTATTTAAGTATTATCGTAATTTTTGCGGCAAGTTATTATTAAGTAAATATTTAATTGTTACGGGTAATATATAATATTTTTAATATTTCGTTAACAACTACCTAATTAATACGTAATAATTATATAATTTTTATTTATATTTGTAAGTAAATTATTAAAATATTTTTATACGTATCGTTAGTAAATACTTAATAAAAGAAGGATTATTACGTAATATCTATATTGTATTTACGTATTTACGTATTTATTAGTTATTAAAAAAAAAACGAAAAAAAGTAAAAGCGGATAAGGAAAAACGTATTTGTTTACGAATTACTTAATAATTATACGTTTTTTAATGTATAAACTATTACTTTTTGTTATTTAAGTACCGTTATTTACTTTTTATTTACCTCGTATTTACGTATCGGGTTATTTTATTTTCTTTTATTATTAAATAATTATTTAATAAATATATTATATAAATTTACTTATTACTTTTTCTTATAACCTTAATACTTTATATAACATATTTAATTAATTATTATTTTATTGCTGTAATTAATTTTTTAAAATTTTATATATAATTTAGCATTTAAGTAACTAATGTTAACCTATTTTTATTCCCCTTACAGTTTTTCCGAAGCTTGGGCCGGCTAATTTAAATAAAGAAATGGCTAAGTTCCCCCGGAGCTTTTCTCTACTCCCTCCGTGCTAGGTAATTGTATGGACTTCAGTAATACTAGGATTATTTACGTTTCTTAACCAGAGTATTACCTAGATCAGTACAGCCTATGGATATAGACATAGAATAACAACTAAAGGCTCCATGCATATGTATGGGCCCGCTACTATAATTTCCTAGGCTTGATCTGCATAGCTGGCTATATCGTTTCACTTCCTTGGCCCCGATTGATGAAACCGTATCAAACTTACCAGCGTCTTCGTTAGCAGCAACGCTGACTTATGCGCTCATCACTTTATTCATAAATCATCACTCGTATCCAGTTCGCGAATCAGATCGACGTCCGCGAATCCCAATGTTCAAGATAGCCTTAATATCTGTAGGAATCGTTGCGACAGCAGGTGAGGCTACTTACTCTATAGAAAGCAACGAGGTTACCCCGAAAGGTTTTGTATATAAGAATGTAGCGCTATAGGGTAGACTCAATCAAAAAAGGAGGAAATCTTAATGTGCGTCTATTAATAGTGCCCTCGTTTTAACGTAGTGAGCTTGCGAACGCGGTGGAGGTAACCCGAGGCTGCTATCAGAGAAGTAGCAAGATAAAATCTTGCACATAAAACACTTAGATAAGCTTATCGCAAATGATCTTTTGGTGCAGTGGTTACGCGACAGCTGCTGCTTGTGTCTTACCGACAGTATATACGCATGAAGCCCCGCAATTTGTTGACCCAGCACTGCGGTCACCCTCGGTCTCCATCTCCCCCGACTTTCCCGTTAAAAGAGCCGGGTCCTACCGATGGATCGGCGTCGCACGCGAACACGGCATGGACCCAATAGCGGTCGTGACGGCGATCTTGACCTTCGCAACTGTCGTCTCCGACACCATCGAGCTCAAGCAGGCGTTTTCCAAAACCCCCAAGGTTTTGAAGGAGCTCGAGCGTGACTACCGGGTAAACCTCAAAATCATCGCGCACGCGGCGATCGCGCAGCGCGAGTCGCGCCGACTCCGCCGCCCTTCCCCGCTATTCGCCGGTACCGACATTAAGCTGGAGCTCACGGAAAGTATGGACGCCATCCGCACCGCCGTCGCGAGCCTCCTCGATCAGATCAGCAACGCGACCCCCCCGCCTGGGCTGCGGCATCACGGTTTGGGGGAAATGTTTTCGTGGTTTCCACAACTTGCCCGAACCCAAGCAGGCGCACAAGGGCATCGGCCGACGCATGGAGGGATTAGATAAGCTAAGGGCTGCGTTGGACAGGTAGGCGAGAACACGGGAACCTTCTGATCGACCGCCTGCCTACTACCGGTCGTATAAAGTACTGACCAGGTATGACTCGTACAGCCAGACCATCTTGGGAATCCTGGAATTCATCACAACGCAGTTCATCCACAACTGTATCACCAACGGACGTATCGATGACTAGCACAACTTGGACGTCATCGAAATAGTTCCGTCCAAATGTAATCAACCCAACTTTCCGAGCTCTCAGAGCGGCATATATTCCCTTTACCTTGCCGCGGAAAGCCGGCATGTCTATACGGTCAGGCTCCTGCTCCAATACGGCGCAAAGGCATCGGTACACGACGCCGATGGAAAGACCCCGCTCCATACTGCGACGGGCCAAGACAACGTGTCGGTCACCGCGGCCCTTCTCGCCGAGGACATTGCCTGCTGCAAAAGGTCCCGGGTGGACCGGGCGAACGCGTGCGATGCTCAGGGCCGCCCTGCTCTCTGGTACGCAAGCGGGCTCGGCAGCGCCCCAAGTGTCTTCGACCTCCTAGTCAGTCTTGGTCCCGTCGTAGTCAACCACGAATGCCGCGACGAGGACTTGCCGACGGCGCTCTGGGCGGCCGCAGCCCGGGCCGCCTCGACGCCGCCCGCGCTCCTCGGGGCCGGCGCCAACCACTCGGTCCTTTCCCGCGGAAAATCTAGCCTGCTCTACAAGTCCCAATAACCGGGTATGGTCGCGCTGCACAAAGACCTGCTCGCGTACGGCGCTGACCCCACTGCGCAGCGGCCGCCGGGCAGCTCACCATCTATGCGACGCTCCTCGGGTGGCGAGACGGCAAAAACTTGAACGCCCCCATCATTGACGTCAACGCCGGCGACGGCGAGGACGCTACCCCGCTGATGCACGCCACCGAGGCGGGCCAACTGCGTCTCGTCGTCGCCGTCTACAAGGCCGACGCGAGGCGCCGGGACGACTTTGGGAACGATGCGTTCGCGGCCGCGTGTGCAGGGAAGCACCTCTCCACGGCGGCGTTCCTGCTGGGGCGACCGGTGCACGGCGACGACGGCGGGCTACACGGCCGTGGCCTGGACGAGGCGAATGCCAAGGGGCAGTCGGCGCTGCATCTGGCGGCGGAATTGGGCACGTGGAGATGGTGCGGTGGCTCATCGAGCCGGGCGCCAACGCCCCAGGGGTAGGACATGAGGTGGCTGGGTCTATGCTGGATACGGAGGACGTAAGCTCGTCCGAACGAGTGCGAAATGTTTTAAAGCTCCTCGAGGCCGGAGGAGCCCCTGGGCGTCGAGGCCGAAGATCCCCTAGGACCCACTTCCGCAGCCTTCCGCAACATCAATCACATGGCGACCGCAAACCTTCCTCCATCTCGAACCCGACAACTGACCGCTGCTACTTTGGGCCAGTTGAAGGTGCTCTCAGTAGTGGAGTTCCTTATCGATAGGTGTATCTACACGTAGGCCCACTGACTCACCCACAACGACCGAGTGGACAACGATCCGCTCCGATAACGCCGCCGCCCCCGGTGCCCAAAGCCGGGAAAGAACCTTTCCGATATGACTGCTCATTATGATTGGAACAAAAAACATGGCTTGCGATGGGTTGGATGCACCTCTCTACCTCATCAGCGACGTCGCCAGCAGCAGCCCCATACTCATCGCGGCATTCCCCCGCAATTTTGGGGCGGTCCCTTTTACCCTCTGGTTTGACGCAAGCAGCCATTAGATCGAGCGTTAGAGCTATTCTTACTGATGCCAGTCGACCTTCGGTTGGTTCCCGGCTCACTGCGGCAAGGCTGGTCATTCCATTTTTAATTGGTAACGCAGCGATTGGCCACAGCGTACGAAAATACGGACACCAGTACCGACGAGGGCCACAGACAGGCTGGCACAGCAATAGCCGAGAGTCTCTTGCTTGAGCGCTCCCGACATACAGGCAGCGCCGGTAGACGATGATTCGGTCGTAGGTAGCCATCTACACCCGCAGGTATCCGGTAACAGATCCGGATTTTCGGGACACTATCTGTACCCTGAGGCCCTCTTTTCTGGTCAGTAGGTTAGCTTTGCACAAAAGCGAAGGGTGGTTGTGTCACAATCCTAATCAGGTCGCTTTAAGGGTACGTCTGACAGGATCAAGGCAGATCCGAGCAGAAAACAGATGGCGCATGTGAGCCCCTCGAAGCATGAAGCTCTTTACTCCGTATCTTCAATCTTGAACGCCTTCCACCATGAACACCACTGTTACTGATTTGCTAAGCCAGCATCCCACGAACTGGGTCCACAATACAAACTACGTTACGCAGAGCGGCAAATCTTGGGCCCGAAGCTATCACCCGCTCCGGAATATCCTTGTTCACACCAGGATCGGCGAGGACGGGCTGGCCTTCGTTAATCTTGAAACGGCTTTCCGTCCCCACGCATGAAGATGACGACTTACGGCTGAGAGCACTTAGAGAGTGAGGCCGACTGCGAGTTATGGTTCCACTTGGAAATCTCCAACATCGTTCCCGCTGCCTGGAACCAGTACCCGGTGTTAACGCAAACCTCGCACACTAAGCCACCACGTGTCGCCAATATCCGTGAAGAGGGGACTCAACGTAGGCGTTTACCAAAGCGCTCATCGAAGCGCTCATCAGTGTTGATGGTCGACGATCAGATCTCAGACTAGAGACTGGATTAGGTCTACTAGTCGAGTGAGTAACGTTACTGGGTTTTCGAGTGAACGTTTGAACTTGGACTGGCTAGTGTAGAGTGGGTTAGGAGGAAGTCCCGTGAAAAGCTTCCTGGGAGAGTGTGTTAAATGGTTTGGGAGGGTACTCTGGAAAACATGCTTATCTGAGGATGATACTCTTGCGAGGGTAGTTCGGTCTGCTCCTATGAGGTGGTCCGCCTTGGGAGTTTAGTTCTTTTAGGCTGATCCCACTGGGAGGCTAATTCTTCTAACCTGGTTCTCCTGGGAAGCTAATTCTCTTACACTGGTAATACAACCTGGGAAGGTAGTCGTCCTAGGAGAGCGTCCCTTAGAGGATGGTTCTCCCAGGGGAAGTAGCCCCTCCTGCGAGGCTGGTTCACTTAAACTGGTTCTCCTGGGAAGCTGGTGCTCTTAGGCGGAAAGTTTAAGGTGGCAATGCAACCTTGGAAGGACGTTCCTTGGAGGATGGTTCTTCTCGGAAGGTGCTCCTATAAAGCAGTCCCCATGGGGGCTGGTTCTCTTACGTTAATTGTCTTGGGAGGCTGGTTCTCCTCTAGGTTGGTTCTAGGGAGGCTGGTACTAAAATTAAATGGCAGCAAAATCGGTTACCGGGCCTACTCCTACCAGGAGGATGCTCCTAGGAGGGTTTTGCTTGGAGGCTACCGCCGCGATTTAGGATTATTCTACTAAAGGAAGCAGCAATCGTAATACAAGCAAGAACGTCCATTATGATGGCTAACTGGTAGCCGGATGGGAATACCTGGCCCCCCGGAATCCCGGCAACATAGACACCAGGACCCAACTCACACTAAGTGGTGACTGGTAGCTACCTACAGCGACCGAATTGATAACTGGCAACTACATCTAAAGGCACGTGGGGTGACTAATAACCTGGAAGCGGAATTGACCTGACTAGTCACGGCGTCGCATCCCTAAGGTGATGACTGGGAACCGGATTCAGGACACAGGCCTATGACCGATAACCAAAACCACGGAGCGGATGTGTTACTGGTAACTGCATTCAGGTACGGATAAGGTGACTATCTACTCTCTCTGCAATTTTCTGATAGTTGCCATCACACCAACTACTACATGGGCTGTGACTGGTAGCCCTTTCAAAGGGGGCGCGGGCGGTACTGGCCACTGTATCTACTATGTCTACGTTATTGATGGTTGGTGGTTAACGTGTACCATAGTATATGGGCGAGCGGGTTGCGCATATGTAGGGTCAGTTTCATGGCTTCCTATTCGCTGCGATGCGGGAACTTGGATTATGCGGCTGGATTACTCGGTGGTGGTTCTCCGCTGAGGCTGACCTATCGCGAATACGCCCATCCACTCCGGCCGCGGCCCTGGCAGAGATGAGTGAGAGCCCGGACAAGATGACAAGGGATTTGCTGATAATGCATGAGGCTTCCCGATATCGATCGCGTCTCCGCTCGTAATTGCCGTTCTGGCCAATGTTATCCGGACACATCACTGCAGGTGCAGGGGCGGGGTAATAGCCCAACGACCCAATGTGCGGGCTGATGGGGGACGTGAACGCTGCAGACTACATGCGGAGTACAGGCAGTGAGCTTGCGCCCGAACCCGTTATGACCCGCTTTCAGCGCGGCAGAGAAGTCTATCCGCCGAACTTGAGAAGCAGCCACTGGTGATAGGGCGCTATCCGAGACTCTTCAAGGCGATGGATTCCGGTCCCCGAATGGCGCCAGCGGTACAAACCTCGGTGCGAGGCGTTGAGTTTACCATACACCCCCCTCCTCCAGGAAAACGAGGCTCTGTACCGGCAAGGGGCTCTGTTTGTGGCGCAGCCAGGTTTGATGGTTTCTACCAGCCTCCTCCGTCCCCGCTAGGCTTTCTTGTCCCTGGTAGTGTAGAGTTTAGCAAGGTTTCCTTCTAGTACCTAATTAATTCTAGGGAAGCATCCCGTATCTGGCTGCGTCGTATGCCCTGTCGATCATCAAGGCCCCTTTCAATTCCTTAATAACCGGCCCAGTGTCCATCTCACCCAGTTTCCGTGACTTGCACCCAACCGCTCCAGATCCCACTCCTAAAAACCCTTATTCTCTGAAGCCACTGCGATTCCAGCACAATGGCCGAAACATTCGATCTTCCTGACTTTCCATCGCGGGTTACTGTTTCAGTCAGCCCGGGAGTGCTGGAAGAGCTTCGTGAATGGAACAAAAACATCGACCTACCCGAGTTCTCCAAGCTGTTCCTTGAATTCCCCGCCTTTGGGACCTGGCTTGAGACGCTGGAGAAAGAATTACCCTATCAGGAAGAGGTCGGTCATCCATTCCATGACAAGCCGTACAGCCTGAAGTCGATCCGGATCCTGTCGGTGAAATGGTGGGGGCCCATGAGAAGACCCCAAGGGTTCGTTATGATGGAAGCAAACATCAGTAACGACGATAAGCCGCCTAAAAAGCTACCGGGGGTCGTGTTCCTCCGCGGAGGTAGCGTCGCAGTCCTCATGGTTCTGACACCCAAAGATGACCCGGAGGAGAGATGGGTGATCATGACGACGCAGCCGCGCATTCCCGCAGGAACCCTTGCTTTCTGGGAGATCCCGGCAGGCATGCTGGACGACGAAGCCAAGCAGGTGACTCTCAAGGCGCAGAAGGAGATCCACGAGGAAACCGGGCTCACCGTTCCCTACCACGAGCTAAAGGACATGACAAAGATGGCACTGGAATCGGCCACAGTTAACCAGAATCTGCAACCTGCTATGTATCCGAGCCCGGGAGGGGCAGATGAGTACATCCACCTGCTGGTGTGGGAGAAGCAGATGAGCCGGATGAACGTGATGGATTTGAGAGAGAAATTGACTGGGCTTAGGGCGCAGGGCGAGATGATCACCCTCAAATTAGTGCCATACCAGGACTTATGGAAAGAGGGCGCTAGGGATTCGAAGACCCTTGCTGCCTGGGCTCTGTACGAAGGGTTGAAGCGCGAGGGGAGGTTGTAGCTTGGGTCTGCATACTGGCTCGCAACTGAGTTTATTTGTCATGGCCAATCCAAAATGGTACTGCCTAGAATGCAACCCTCTTCCGCGCCTGCTTCCAGGCCTTCCGGTGTCATCTCGGTCTTATGTCCACTAACTACGTCCACAGGGCTTTACGTTCGCCAACCCTGCCAATCCGTTACATCGCATTCGCAGCTCTGCAGAGGGAAATCCCATCTGGCGCAAACCCCCGCCCCCAGTACCTCGCCCTCTGGAGTCACCCCAGGGGTCTAGTGCAGCATCGCAGGCCGAGCAGGGAGCAGGATGAACCGACCAATATTCGAATATGCCAAGGCTCCGTGACGGATCCACCGATGTGATTTGCAGGCTCCACCGCCGAATCATCCCGGTTTGGCATTCATCCCGGTTTGGCATTCATCCCGGTTTGGCATCCATCCGCCCCCATATTAAGTTCTGCGGATTGCGTTTCCCCGTGCTCGGGGATTACCCAATTCCCGCGCAGGGAGGCTGGTTGGCGTGCTGACACCTCGATCTCCATATCAGCCTTCCTCGACTCTCCTAACATCGCTCTTGGTCTTTAGTGCTCTCTTGCCGACCTTTTTCCCAAGACACACACCAAGCAGCTCCTTTCCGATCCTTTCCGCTGCCGCTATCATCGGCAGCACTGCATTCTGCCGTCATGAGCTCTCACATTTGCCAAGTCTGTCAGGGCATGCTTCAACATCACAACAACTATCAATGGTATGGAACTTATGACATGATTTTCCAGCACCAGAAATCATGGGAGGACCTGGAGAAGTCGAAGAACTCCGGTTGCTGCATATGCAAGGCTATATTTCAGAGAATTTCCTCGAGCGACTCTCTTTCAACTGTCGCCAACAGCAACGGCTCCCAACCCGAACTTGGGCGCGGAACTGCCGATACGGACGGCACCACCCCATTCCTTCGCGCCGGGTTATCTTTGATAAAGCGGAAAGATAGTCTCGAACATAAGCGGAGGCATGACCATGAACCTGAACGATATTACCGCCTTACCTTCAAGGTCAATGGGTACCGCCAAGTCGGAAGCTTTATTCTCAAACCTGTGCCACCGGGTGAGTTCGATGCTGACACAGTCGGTTCCTACTGAAAAAGCGCCTGACTCCTTGTACGCGCAGATAACGTCCTCCCGCGGGACGCCCCCGTCTCGTCCAACACAGGCTCGGCCGAGGTGGTCGAATTGGCTAGGCAGTGGCTCGGCGAATGCAATGAAAAGCACGGAAGTTGCACGAGTATCGGACTGAGCGATCCTAAACAACACTACCCAACCCGACTCGTCGACCTCTCTACATTCGATCAGGGCTTCGTGCGCGTGGTCATGACGCGCATGCGGAAGCCGGGGCTCTTTGACCGACAATACTGGACCTCTAAGGTGAGCTCACTCCGCGGGGCCGGCGGTCAATGGAAAATAAAAGGTCCTTACATGACACTCAGCCACCGCTGGGGTAAGGTTGACCCCCCCATCAAGCTGACGTATACCACCCTCGAGAAATTCCTCTGGAGCGGGATCCCTCGCGAAGAATTGCCGAAGACGTTCCGGCACGCCATGCAGTTCGCTCGTCAATTGGGCGTCAATTACATGTGGATAGACTCCCTTTGCATCGTGCAGAAAGACAAGGCAGCAGGCAAGCACGAAGCGAAGGCAATGCGTCTGCACCAGAAGGACTGGAAAGAGGAATCAAAATACATGGACAAGGTATATGGCGGATCGTTTCTCAACATCTCTGCTACGGCGGCCGAAGACTGCACAACCGGCCTCTTTTATCCTCGCACTGAAGACCGCTGGTGGACCGGTTATGTAACGGTCAACAGAAAGGGAATTCCGGGGAGCGCTATGGATGAACCGCACGAGGAGCTCTGTCAGGTGCGGGACCAGTGGTTCTGGGACCAGTCCGTGGGAGACACCCTCCTGAACAGACGGGCGTGGGTGCTGCAGGAAAGATTGATGGCGCCACGAGTTCTGCATTTCTGCAAGGATCAGATCGCGTGGGAGTGCTGCGAGGTCACTGCGGCGGAGTGCGTCCCTGAGGGAGTCCGCAACCTTCATCTGGCTGGCACGCCGCTCCATCGCGCCCGTATGCTGAAGAGTCTTAAGCCAAACATTGACGGGATCCGATTCTACAATGATGATGCAGACCTGGGAGAGGACCCTAAGACAGGTCTTCGAGAGCTAAAAAGGTGGAAGAGTATAGTTGAGCTATACTCGAAGACAGAGCTTACCAATGCAACAGACAAGCTCATCGCTCTTTCAGGGATTGCGAAGCAGATGCATGACTGGATAGGTGGTGATTATCTTGCAGGCCTGTGGAGCAAAGAACTGGCCGGCCAATTGCTCTGGTACGTCGAACCCCAGTTTGCGTGGGCCAACGACTCGCCAGTCACCATGAAATCGGAGGGGACGTTCCACTATCCAGGCAGACGGCCTCGCAAGCAAGATGGATGGCGTGCCCCGAGCTGGTCGTGGGCGTCTGTTGACGTCGACAACCACGTGGGAATCGTCTACGGCACGGTCACGGCCGGAGACCGGGAGATCAAGATCGAAGATTACAACGTCACCCCCCAGGAGGACAGTGACGAATTCGGTCTCCTGCAATCGGCATGGATCAAGGTGACAGGCATGTTGAGGGAGATAGACATCATCTCACAGAACCATGGTGGGAGCGAGCGGTATCGCTGGGTCCCGATCAAAGACCGAGAGCCCGCCAAGGACATATACTGGAACGTCTACCTGGACTGTCCCGAAGATGAGTTCCCCAAAACTCGCAACCGCCGCCAGGCCTCCTGCATGTTTGTGGGGACGGATGGAGATGGCTATTTCTGCTATTTACTACTAGTCCCGCGTGCTGCGGAAAGCAGAGACCAGTACCTGCGGATCGGGCTTGTAAGGATCCCCAGTTTTGATCAGAGCGGTAAAAACGCACTAGACTCGACCGAGGGGATCGAAAAAACTATAACGATTTTCTGAACCTGGAAGGGGAGATCTCTGCCAGTAGCAATGCGGTTCACAAACAGTTGATCCAGGGTAGCCGACGTCCAAAGTTGACATCTGAAGAGATCGGGTTGGCTGAGCTGGTAAAGTGCAAGCGATGTTTTACATCCAATGGTGGCAGCACACGATTCCTAGGTGAAGAGGCTGGCGGCATAAGCCGCAAGGCTCTAGGGTCCTGACGCCCTTCTGGTAAAAGAGATTTTCCACGGCGGTCTGGTACGGGCTCTTGATACTTTGGAACTAGATTGATGTCATCCCACATTCCGGCCATTTAGTGCCATTATATTGCCTTACTAAAATCAGGCCCCATTTTTGAGGTTGGGGCTGCGCCTGCGGCGTAGCCGTGGCTAGAGCCTTCGGCTCTAGAAGTACCTGCAAGGGTTAAACGTATCGACTAAACCTTAATAAGAAAACTCTCCAAAAAAAATAACAAAATTTCAAAAATAAGGCCTGATATTTTAATATAAAAACTTTACCTACTTATTAACATATATAAATTATTAAAGATTATTAAAATAAAAATTTTAAATATAATTTTAATTTAATAGTATTTATTTTATAATTATAAAAAATTAATTTAAAAAATTGAAATTTTATTATTTTATATATAACCTTCTATATATATAAACAAGAGATATATATAAGCAAACTACTTTTTAGCACTCCGTAATAACAAATTCAAATAACTTAATAATAATATATCGTATTAATTTAAAATAATCGGATTTTTTTAATTAAATATATTTATAACATTTTTATAAATATGCATATTATATCCGGGCTTGCCGTAAATATTATATTTCCGTTCCTTAATATTAACCTTTTTACGATAACCTTTCCTAATTATTATTAACTGCAATTTTTTACTATTCCCTTCTTTTTAGGCTAAAACCCTTTTTTTTATATAATAAATATTTTTATTAATAAATTATCTTAATAATTTTTAATTTTTCTTTATAAATATTATTCTTAGTTTATTATTTGACGAGTATTTTTAAAAGTTTTCGTAAAAGATAAAATAAAACCGGCAGAAATTAACGGAAAAAGAGGTAACGTAAATATAATTAAAAAAACTTTTAATGCGAAAAAAACGATATTAAAATCGAATAAAATAAACCTAACTTTTACGAATTTAAATTTAATATTAACGAACGTTATAATAATTTAAAACATGTCGTAAAAGCCGGCAAAAAAATTCTTTTTAATAATATAAGTAGAATAACGTGGTATTAAATTTTTAATATATTATAAATAAATACGTTTTAAAAAAAATTATAAAAAAAATTAAAACCGATACGAAAAATACGCAAATATATAAAACGTAATAATATTATTATTAACGTAATACTTTGCAAATTTTATTAAATAATAACTTTTATAACCGTTAAAATTAAAAAAACGGTTTAAACTTTTCGTACGTATTCGAATATATTTATTAGAATATTAAATTTATTTAAAACTTTATTTATTTATTATTTAATTATTATTATTTGATATAATTTTTAAACCGTTTATTAATAATAAATAACGATATAATTTAAGTTTAAAAATTAATAACTTAAATAATTATAATTTAATTTTTATTTTGTTATTACGTTTATTTAAATTTTTAAAATTTTTCGATATTAATAATTATTATATCCGTTATTATAAATTTTTTATTAAAAATTTAATCTTATCGAAATTATAAATATTCTTTTTTACGATTCTGTATTCCGTAATTATAACCTGAATAAATTCGAACCATTTACGAAATACTTTTCAATTTTCGAATAAAATTTATTAATAATTAATATTTCGATTTAAACGTATTTAAATTATTTTTACCGTTTAACGAAATTTAACGCTGAATCAATTTTAACGTATTATATAACGCGTTAAGTTAATAATATATTATTTATATCTTAAATATATTAAAGCCGGATAAAAAACGTTTATATATTTAGGTTAAAAAATCGTTCGATAATTAATTTCTTTTCGGTCGGCGTTAATTTTTAAAAAAAAAAAAAAAAAAAATAATATCAGTTCGAGTATATTTACCGATAAAAAGGTATATTAAAATAAAATACGGAACTTTATAAGCAAAATTAAGCTTTTTATAACTAAATTTTAGGTTTCGTTTTTTAACTTAAATAACTAAATTTATTTTCGTTTTTTTTATAAAGCGTTCTATATTATAGTTATTAAAAAATAAGCAATTAAAAATATATTATTAAAATAATTAAAAAAGTAGTTCGCTTATATATCTCTTTCGCTTATATATATAGGACATTATATAATTTTTTCCGCTAATATAATAATAATAATAATAATATAAATTTATAAATTAAAACAATATTATATAAAATTTAAATCTATTTTTAATAAACTTGAAGGTATATATATATTAATTAATTAAATATATAAAACATATTAAACGATTTAAAATAAATATTTTAATTTTTCGAAATTTTAATTTTTTTTTTAAATAAAACGTTTATTTTTATTCGATAATTTTATTAATTCTTTATCGATATAAACGTTATTAATTTATACGTTAACGTTAAATATATAATTATTGATTTTATAACAATATTCCGTTATCGGTTTATTTATTTTATATTAAGTATTATATTTAATAAATAAAACTATATTTTAAATAAAAAGTAAATTAATACGATATATAATTAAATTTTGGGAGAATTTAATAACGTATTATACAAGCAAGTTGTATATACAAGCGAGCTGTACACTTTTTAACACCTTATAATAATAAATTTAAATAACTTAGTAATAATATATCGCATTAATTAAAATTAATCGGATTCTTTTTCGCTAAACGTATTTATAACTTCGTTATAAATACGTACATTATATCCGAACTTGCTGTAAACGCCACATTTTTGTTCCTTAATTTTAACTCTTTTATAATAACTCTTTCTAGCTATTATTAATTATATTTTCTTTATTACCCCCCCTTCTTTTTGACTAAAAAAGCTTATTCTTTTTATATAATAAATATTTCTCGTTTTTAAAAAGTTTATTTTTAATTTTATAACGTTTATTTAAAATGTAATTCGTTTCGCGTAATTAAATAATTTTTCTCTAAAAAATATTTTCGTATAAAGATAATAAATTATTTTTACTTAAAAAATTAACCGATTTAATCATTTTTTTATTTTAACGAATTACCTTATTAATTTTTAAATTTTCTTTACAAATAACGTTTTTACTTTATTATTTCCTTAATATTTTTAAAAGTTTTCGCAGGCAAAAAAAGAATAAAACCGGTAAAAGTAACTGGAAAACGGTCGGCGTAAATATAATTAAAAAAAATTTTAATTCGGAAAAAACGTTATGAAAATTAAATAAAATAAATCGAACTTTTACAAAACCAGATTTAATATTATTAAATGTTATAATAACTTAAAATGCGTTATAAAAACCGGCAAGGAATTTTTTTTTGATAATATAAGTATAATAATATTATATTAAATTTTCAACATACCGTAAATGAACGTATTTTTAAAAAAATATATTAAAAAATTAAAACCGATACGAAAAATACGCAAATATAAAAACGTAATAATATTATTATTAACGTAATATTTTTCGAATTTTATCGAATAATAACTTTCGTAATTATTAAGGATAAAAAAACGTTTCGAATTTTTTATATATATTTAAATATCTTTATTAGAATGTTAAGTTTATTCGAAACTTAATTTATTTATTATTTAATTAATATTATTTAATATAAATTTTAATCGGTTATTAGTAATAAAGTATTATAATATTAGGATTTAAAATTTTTTTTCCTACTATAATAATAAATAACGGTATAACTTAACTTTAAAAATTAATAACCTAAATAATTATAACTCATTTTTTATTTCTTTTTTACGTTTATTTAAATTTTTTAAGTTTTTCGATATTAATAATTACTATACCTATTATTATAAAAAACCTTATTAAAAACTTAATGTCGTCGAAATTATAATTTTTTTTTACGATACCGTATTGTATTATTATAATCCGGATAAGTTTAAACTATTTACGAAATATTTTTAAATTTTTATATAAAATTCGTTAATAAATAATTTTCCGATTTAAACGCGTTTAAACTTTTTTCGCCGTTTAATAAAATTCGATAACGTTCTACATATATAAGCGAACCCTTTTTTAGCACTCCGCAACAACAAATTCAAATAACTTAACAACAACATATCGTATTAATTTAAATTAATCGAATTTCTTTTAGCTAAATATATTTACAACTTCTTTATAAGTACGCATATTATATTCGGACTTACTGCAAACATTATATTTCCGTTCCTTAATTTTAACCTTTTTATAATAACCTTCCCTAGTTATTATTAGCTGCATTTTTTTAACACCTTGTTTTTTTAAGCCAAAAAAATTTATCTTTTTTATATAGTAAATATTTCTTTTTCTTAAAAAAGATATTTATTTTTAATTTTATAACGTTTATTCAAAATATAATTCGTTTAGCATAATTAAACGTTTTTTTTCTATAAAAAAACAACTTTATATAACAATAATATATAACCTTTTATTATAAAACTAACCGACCTAAATATTTTTTAAAATTTTTTATAAATATCGTTTTTATTTTATCACTTTACGAATATTTTTAAAGGATTTTACGAAAGGTAAAAAAAAAACAGCGGAAGTTAACGGAAAAACGGTTAACGTAAATATAATTAAAAAACTTTTAATTCGGAAAAAAACCTATTAAAATCGAATAAAATAAATCCAGTTTTTACGAATCCAGATTTAATATTATCGGATATTATAATAACTTAAAACGTATCGTAAAAGCCGACAAAAAATCTTTTTTAATAATATAAATATAATAATATTATATTAAATCTTTTATATATTATAAATAAATGCATTTTAAAATAAAAAGAAATATATTAAAAGGTTAAAACCGATATAAAAAATACGCGGGTATATAAAACCTATTATTATTATTATTAACGTAATATTTTTCGAATTCTATTAAATAATAACATTTGTAACCGTCGAAAAAAAAAAAAAACCTTGCGAACTTTTTATACGTATCCGAATATATTTATTAAAATATTAAATTTATTTAAAACTTAATTATTTATTATTTAAGTGTTATTATTTCATATAACGTCTTATACAAGCTTGCGAGCCAAACAAGCTCGCGAGCCGTTTTTATTAATATCTTAATTACCCAATTTTAATTGTTAATTTTTTTATATTAATAATATAGAACGTTTTATAAAAGAATTTAAAATAAATTTAGCCATTTAAGTTAAAAGATAAAACTAGAAGTTAAGCGTTAAAAAGCTATATTTTATATATAATATTCCCGAATTTACTTTAAAAGCCCGATATTACGGTTAATACGTTCGAGCCGATATTATCTTTTAATTGCGAAAATTAACGCCGACCGAAGAGAAATTTATTATCGAAAAGATTTTTAACCTAAATGCGCAAAGGTTTTTTGTCCGATTTTAATACGTTAAAGATATGGCTAATATATTATTAATTTAACGCGTTACAGAACGCGTTGGAATTAATTAGGCGTCGAACTTTATTAAACGGCAAAAAAAGTTCCAGATATGTTTAAATCGGAAAATCGATTATTAACGAATTTTATGCAAAAATTCAAAAACGTTTTGTAAATAATTCGAATTTGTTCGGGTTATAATCGCGACATACGGTATCGTAAAAAAGGATATTTATAATTTCGACGAAATTAAATTTTTAATAAAGTTTTTTATAACAATAGATATAATAATTATCAGTACCGAAAAATATAAAAGATTTAAATAAGCGTAATAAGAAAATAAAAAATGAGTTATAGTTATTTAGGTTATTAATTTCCAAGATTAGATTATACCGTTATTTATTATTATAACGGGAAAAAATTATTTTAGATTTTGGTACCGTAATAATTTATTGTTAACAATCGATTAAAAGATCGTATTAAGTAATAATGGTTGGATAATAAATAAATTAGATTTTGAATGGATTTAATATTTTAATAAGTATATCCGGATGCGTACGAAAAGTTTAAAACGTTTTTTTATTTTTAACGGTTACGAAAGTTATTATTCGATAAAATTTAAAGAATATTACGTTAATAATAATATTATTACGTTTTGTATGTCCGCGTATTTTTCGTATCGGTTTTAATTTTTTAATGTATTTTATTTTTTTGTTTTAAAACGCGTTTATTTGCAATATATCGAAAACTTAATGCGACGTTATTATATTTATATTACTAAAAAAAATTTCACCGGTTTTTACAATATATTTTAAGTTGCTATAACGTCCGATAATATTAAGTTTGGATTTATAAAAATTAGGTTTGTTTTATTTAATTTTAATACCGTTTTTTCCGAATTAAAGGTTTTTTAATTATATTTATGCTAACCGTTTTCCCGTTAATTTTTACCGGTTTTATTCGTTTTCCGTCCGCGAAAATCTTTAGGAATATTAAGGAAATAATAAAGTAAGAACGTTATTTGCAAAAAAAGATTAAAAATTAATAAAGTAATTTGTTAAAATAAAAAATAATTAAATCGGTTAATTTTTTAATTAAAAATAATTAATTATTTTTATACGAAAATGTTCTTTTTCGTAAAAAAGTTATTTAATTATGCGAAACGAATTATACTTTAAGCAAACGTTATAAGATTAAACATAAACGTTTTTAAAAAAGAGAAATATTTATTATATAAAAGGGATAAGTTTTTTTGGCTTAAAAAGAAGGAAGTGGTGAAAAAATGTAATTAATAACAGCTGAAGGGGGTTGTTATAAAAGAGTTGAAACTAAGGAACGGAAGTATGGCGTTTGCGGGAAGCCTGGATATAATGTGCGTATTTATATAAAAGTTATAAATACGTTTAGCGAAAAAGAATTCGATCAATCTGAATTAATGCGATATATTATTGTTAAGTTATTTAAATTTGTTATTGCGAGGTGCCAAAAAACGGCTCGCGAGTTTGTTTGGCTTGCGAGCTTGTGTAGGACGTTACTTTTTTAATTAATTATTAATAATAAATTATCGTAATATCAAAATCTAATATAACTTTTTCCTATTATAATATTATATAACGGTATAATTTAATTTTGAAAATTAATATTTTAAATTATTATATTTTATATTTTTTTTATTACGTTTATTTATATCTTTTATATTTTTCGGGCGTAATAACTATTATACCCGTTATTATAAGAAACTTTATTAAGAATCTAGTTTCGTTAAAGTTATAAATATCCTTTTTTATAATATTATATTCTGCAATTATAATCCGAATAAACTCGAACTATTTACGAAATACTTTTCGATTTTTGAATAAAATCGATAAATAATTAATTTTCTGTTTTAAACGTATTTAATTCTTTTTTTGCCGTTTAACAAAATTCGACGCCGAATTAATTTTAACGCATTTTGTAACGCGTTAAACTAATAATATATTAACTATATTTTTAATATACTAAACCCGAACAAAAAACGTTTACGTATTTAAATCGAAAATTCGGTCGATAATCGATTTTCTTTCGATCGGCGTTAATTTTTACAAAAAATAAAAAAAATAAAAAAAAAAATAAAAAATAAAAATTTTCGATTCGGGCGTATTTACCGGTAAAAAGATATACTAAAGTAAAATACGGAACTTTATAAGCAAAACTAAACTTTTTATAACTAAATTTCGAGTTTCGTTTTTTAATCTAAATAAATAAATTTATTTTCGCTGCTTTTATAAAGCGCTTTCTATTATAGTTATTAAAAAATAAGTAATTAAAAATATATTATTAAAATAACTAAAAAAATGATTCGTTTCTATATATCTTTCGCTTATATATAAAACGTTATATAATTAATTTCAACGTATTTTATAACGCGTTAAGCTAGCAGTATATTAATTATATCTTTAACGTATTAGAATCGGATAAAAAACGTTTACGTATTTAAATTAAAAGGTTTTTCGTTAATAAATTTCTTTCCAGTTAACGTTAATTTACGCAAATTAAGAACGGTATTAAGTCGGACGCGTTTACCTTTAATTTGTATTTTTAAAGTAATAAATAGAATTTTATAAATAAAACTAAGCTTTTTATAATTAAGTTTCGGGTTTTATTTTTTTAGCTTAAACGGCTAAGTTTATTCTTGCTTTTTTTATAAGCCGTTCTATATTAGAGTTACTAAAAAATAAATAATTAAAGTTAAGTAGTTAAATAATGAAAAAATGTACAGCTTACTTATATATACAGCTCGTTTATGTAGGACGTTAATTATTTTTTAATATTAATAATATAAAACGGTTTATAAAAACTAAAAATAAGTTAAACGTTTAAATTTAAACATAAAAGCTGAAATTTAATTATAAAATGTTTAATTTTAAATATAAAGTTTTAAAATTTATTTTATATTAACTATATACTGGTATAACTTTATATGATAATATATATTTTAATTACGAAAGTTATACGGATTGAAAAAAATTCATTATCGATCAACCTTAAATTTAAATATATAAACGCTTTTTATTAAGTTTTAATATATTAAAAATATAATTAATATATTATTTATTTAACGTAACGTTCTATATATAGGAGCAAGATATATAAGCAAGCAAGACACTTTTTAACATCTCGTAATAACAAATTTAAATAACTTAATAATAACATATTATATTGATTTAAATTAATCGGAATTTTTTCCGTTAAACGTTTTTATAACTTCGTTATAAGTACGTATATTATATTCGGGCTTATTATAAACGTTATATTTCCGTTCCTTTATTTTAAGTTTTTTATAATACATTTTTCTCATTATTATTAACTGCATTTTTAAGTATCTCTTTTTTAAGCTAAAAAAGCTTTTTTCTTTTATATAATAAATATTGGGTTTTTTTTAAAAACGTTTATTTTAAATTTTACAACGTTTATTTAAAATATAATTCGGTTTACGTAATTAAATATTTTTTCCCAACAAAAGTAATTTCGTATAGAACTAATAAGTTACGTTTTATTAAAACATTAAAAAATTTAGCGATTTTTAACGAATTACCTTAATAATTTCAATTTTTTTTTTACAAATAACTCTTTTACTTTATTATTTTCCTAATATTTTTAAAGGTTTTTATAAGCGGAAAACGAATAAAACCGGCAGAAGTTAACGGGAAAAGAGTCGGCGTAAATATAAATAAATGATTTTCTAATTCGAAAAAAAAAATACGTTATTAAAATCGAATAAAACAAAATTCACTTTCGCAAAATTATATTTAATATTATCGAAAGTTATAGTAATTTGGAATGCGTTATAAAAACCGGCGAAAGAATTTTCTTTAATAATATAAATATAAGAACGTTATATTACATCTTTAATATATTAGAAATAAATATACTTTAAAACAAATATAGGTTAAAAATCTAAAGCTGATAAGAAGAATATACGACTAAATAAAGCCTAATAATATTATTATTAACGTAATATTTTTCAAATTTTATCGAATAATAATTTTCGTAATCGTCGAAAATAAAAAAACCTTTCGACCTTTTCGTACGTATCCGTGTATATTTATTACAATATTAAATTTATTTAAAATTTAGTTTATTTATTACTTAATTATTATTACTTAATACGATTTTTAGTCGATTATTAATAATAAATTCTTACGGTATTAAAACTTAAAATAATTCTTTTTCGTTATAATAATAAAATAACAATATAACTTAATTTTAAAAAATAATAATTTAGATAATTATAATTTATTTTCTGTTTGTTTATTATATATATTTAAATTTTCTACGGTTTTCGATAATAATAATTATTATATCTATTATTATAAAAAAAACCTTATTAAAAATTCCGTTTCGTCGAAATTATAAGTATTCTTTTTTACGATATTATACTTTACGATAATAACTCGAATAAATTCGAATTTTTTATAAAATATTTTTAAATTTTCGGATAAAATCCGTTAATAATCGATTTTTTTAATTTAAACGAGTTTAAAATTCTTTTACCTTTTAAAAAAGTTTAACGTTTAATTAATTTCGATACATTTTATAACGTATTAAGTAAGAGATAAATCCGTTACATTTTTAACATATTAAAGCCGAATAAAATTAAGTTTATATCTTTTAAAAATCGTTTCGTAATATTAATATAAGAAAAGATTATTAAAGATAAATAATTAAAATGGCTTAAAAAATTACGGTTATTTATATATTTCGTTCGTTTATAAAATATATTAAACGAACTTTATTAAAGATTTTACGATTACTAAAAATATAACTCTTATTATGTTACTATATTTTATAATAATAATTTAAATAGAAAGAATAATTTATTAAAAACTTTTAACATTTTTATATAGAATTTATAAATAATTAGCTTTTTAACTCAAATATATTTAAAACCTTTATTATTATTTAGTAGAATTTAATACGGAATTAACTTTAATAAATTTTATATTATGGTAAGTATGTAGTAAATGCGATATAATTCTATTATATTAAACTCGTATAAAAGAAATTTACGCATTTAAATTTAAAGTTAATTTTATAATTGATTTTTTTACACGGCGTTAAGTTTTACAAATTAATAATAATATTGGTTTAAGTATATTAACCGTAATATCGGGCTTTTAAAATCGTCTTAAAAATATTATATATAATATATTCTTCCTAAAAAAGACGTAACCGTGTAGACAAAATTGGATAAAATGATAGATTTTTACCTTAATATCTAGGCTTTACTAAATCTATCGGCTTCAGAGTAAAGCTCTATAGGACTGAGGTATCAATTTATTCTAATTGTAAAAACTATTAATTAGTTATCGTATTCGAAGATACTGGGTATAGTATTTATCGTACAAATTATATCGTGTAATAAATATCTATGTATTTAGCTCATCATGAAAAAAAGGCTTGAACCTATTCGACCTTGCATATATAAAATGTAATTTTTAAAAATTAGAATTTTAAATTTTTTAATATAAATAAATAAATTTTTATTTTTAATTTTTTTATATAGCGTTTTATAGTATTTATATTAAATCTTATACTAAATAATTTTAAATTGTTCCGTAATTTAATTTATTTAATAATAAAAATCGTTAAATAAAGCCTTTAATTTAATAATTTTATATTAATAAAGAAAGGTTTTATATAAGAAATAAATTTATTTAAGGCTTTATAAAATAAAAATATTAATTTATTTCAATTATAAATATTATTAATTAATTATCGTAGTCGAAAACATTAAATATAATATTTATCGTATAAATTATATTATGTAATAATTTGTTTTATATTTAGCTTAGCCTTTTAAATAAGGCTTGAACTTATTCAAACATGTATAAAAAATAAGTTCTAATAGCTTAGTAATTATGAGCCTGGGTGTTGCATTTTTAATCATTTTAGGCCTGGATAACCTACAGCGTGCAAAAAATAGCTGGTTCGAATTCAGCTTGGAACAATATATTTCGAGTGGCGCTAAGCTTACTACACGGACCATTCTAGGAGCTTGGGCTGCTGCATCGTGTCGGCGTTAATTAAAATGGTTGGAGACGTTTAAACCAATCAACTTATTATATATTTTTAATTATTTCCTGTCTTATTTCGACCTTTTTAATTGGGTTTTTTCTCTAGCCCGTTTATAAATACGGCTTTTAGGAGTGCTTTTATTTGCGTCGTATAAGGAAACGGGTGGTATATCGGGGTACCGTTGTTGTTCTAATTAATCTCTCTAGTTTTGTATATGCTTGTATGTGGGAAAGGTGTGGGAGTGCGAAGGTCTAGCTACGTACATACAAATAGTGGGGCTGACGCGCCCACCCTACCGTTGCTCTAGTGACCCCCCCCACTAACAACAATTCCTTTAGCCACTATATCTTAACACGTCGTAATATTAAACGTATATATATAGTAAACGTATATATATATAGTAGACTAGGCGTCGACATATATATATTTCGATACCTTATTAATAGCACTTAATCTTATATATAAAAATAAAAAATCTTTATTTTATTTATTTTAAATTTCGAATTTTTTTAATAACTATATAGTATATTATATAAATATCTTTTTATATCGTTTTAAAATTTAAAGCTTGAAGACTTTAAATGTATCACTTTTTTTTTTAGTTTCGCTAATAATATATTTAAAACTATTCTATTTTTCGGTATATATTTTTATAAAAATCTATTACCGTTATTTTCGAAAATTAAAAAACCGAAATCGATTTTTTAATTTTTTTTTTAAATCGGTAATAATATTAATAAATTTAACTTGTTCGGTAATTTCATAGTAATTATATACCGGAAGTAAAATAAATTTTATAAAAGTTTTATAATTACAAATTATTAATATCTCATATTTTGTAACGGCTATAAGCTTAACTATCTATTAAACCTAATCGTACGGTTTATATTAACTATAATATTATAAGAATCTAAGTAATCTAAGTAATTAATTATCATTATAAGCTGGTATTATCTAAATTATTGAAATGATAAATCTATATATTTTAATTAAACTTCGATTAAATGCGTATATTCTTTCGGATTTATAGCGTATAAATAAACCTGAAATCCTTTCGAATTTATACTTTTTAAATGCATAAATCTCTTTAAATCCGTTAAATCTATATTACGTAACTCGAAATCTATATCGAAAATATTTTTTATATCCTTTAATCGTCTGCTAAAGTGTTAAGCCTTTTGGTCATAATACGATCTCTGTTTTTCCAGGATCTTTACCCTTAAAAATTATTTATTGCGTTTGTGTAATAAGTACCTTTCTTTTTTATATATCATTTTTTCGGTTATACTATAATCGTTATACCTAATCGTATTAAAAAACAAAAATCTCGTAAACGTTTCAACTAAAAGAAAAAATATAAAAACTTAACTCTTTATATTTAATAATAAAGTGTTAAAGTTATATATTATTCTTTATATTGTTAAAATAGAACGAAGTACGTTATAATAAAAAACGCGCTTCGTTATAAAAATTATATCTTAAAAAAAGAACTTGCGATAATTCGGGCGTATTTCTTAATTTCTAACGTAATATTACTTAAAAAACGGAACGTTTATAATGTGAAAGGATCTTAGCCGTAAAACAGTTGCTCTAATCGTAGAAAGAAAAAAAAAATTATTAATCGCCAATTTTTAACGCTTACGCTAATAACGAAAGCTTTTTTGTACTAAAAATATCGAAATAATAAGTTACGAGTTTTAACTATTAAATAAATTGAAAAAATAAGAAAAATTAAAAGCTGAAACGGCTGCACGAGCCGCGTAAATCGTTTAAATTACAAGATAATCGATTAATTTAAAACTTTAAGAAACTAATTAAACGTTATTAAATAACGTAAACTGGGATATTTTTAACCTTAATAACTGCGACGTTATTAATAAAAGTTTTTCAAACGGCATTAAACGATTATAAAATATTTTGCAGGCTTTTAAATATTTTCGGAATTTAAAGAATTTTTATTTATTTAATTAAATACTAAATAAATTCGTTTTATTTACTTAAGTTTAATATTCTTTTTACCTTAAAAATTAACCCGTTTTTTATAAAAAACAAAATTCTTTTTATATTAACTTTAATCGTATCCGTTACTAATTTAAATAAAGAAATATTAATAATTAAATAAAGTTTAATTTTTGGTAATAACTTTAATTGTTAGTTATTTTTAAAGCTCTTTTTAGAGAATTTTATATGAATTAATATGTTTTAAATTAAGATTTTTGTTAGATCGTTTAATTTAAACATTTCTAGTAACGAAGTAAATTATTTCTTTTCCGAAAAGATTAAATTTTCAATCTTTTTCAAGTATAATATTTCTTTATTTTATTATATACAAATATAAGTTCCGTTTTCATTTCTGTATATAATTATTTTAACGTTAATTAATTTTTCGTATAAATCTTTATAAACTGTTAATATAAAACTTAAAATAATAATTATTAATATCGTTTTAATACTTTTAAAATAGCTGGTCTTTTACGCTAGGTTTAAAATTAATAACTTTTTAACTTAATTATTTTATTTATAATTAATATAATATTATAAATACGTTTTCAACATTTAATTAAATTTTTCCGTTTATGCGTTTATATATAATTTAAATTAAAAAATCAAGTTTTATCCGAATTTCTGTTAAAGATATTTTTTTTAATATAGTTTCCGCTAAAAAGCCGTAAATATTTAAAACGTATTTTAGAAAATATATATATATTATTTTAGATCGATATTGCCCTTATAAAAAAAAATATAACAATTTCGTAAATCGATTAACGATTATAAAAATGTTATTATAATATATTTTTATAACTAGATCTTTTAATAAGAGAAACTTAATAATAAAGTTAATATAATAGAATCTTATAATTATTTATAATTAATAATAATTATAAGTTTTCATAAAGTTTATACTATTATATCTTTACTTTAATATAAATATTATATTATCGTATTACTTTTTATATAGTGGATTTCATTTTAAGAAAATAATATATTCGTTATAATCGTTTTAAAATCTTATTTATCCCCAAATATCTATATAATTAATATTCGTATATATTTCGTATTTAATATTTTAAAAGTTTTTAATATTCAAAATTTATTTACTTACTTTTTTAGGCCAGGTTATTATTATAATATTATATATATTAACACATATTAATCAAAAGCTTTTTATAGTAATTATTCGTTATTATCGTAAATATCTCTTAGGCGTTACGTCGAAAATTATATATTATATTTTAATCTAAGATTTTTTTAAGCATTTCCGATAAATAATAACGATATTAAATTGAAAAGAAAATATTTTACGAAATATAATTATTTGTTTATTAACTTTTGTATCGTAAAAAAATATATATAATATTTTTATAATTCGTATATAGCTTAGTTTAATATATCTATTTTTAAAATATTTTTTAAATTCCTTAAAAATGTTAACGATAGTTAAAAGTTTCTCATCGAATATAAAATAATTTAATTCGGTTTTATATAATTTATAAAGATAAATAATAATAAAATAAAAATTTCCTTAATTATTTCGATATTTAATTATAACTTTTAAAACGTAATTAAAAACGATATTTTCTAATTTAATTCATCGTTTTAAATGATAAATAATCAATATTAATTTATTAGTTCACGTATTTTTAATTTCTTAAAAAGCTCTTTTTATTAATATTTTACAATTAATTATGCGTTTTAATAAATTTTATTAATAATATAACTATTTTATTAAGTTACGTATAAACCTTTTATATTAAATAACGAATTGAAAAATTTTTATATGTTTTTAACGTTAATAAATTATATATATTTTCTAATTATTTTAAATCTTTTTAGGTTTATTTTAACATATTTAACAATAATAACATATTTTAAATATTTTATTTTCTATTTATAAAACATATACTTTTTCGGCGTTAGCTAAAAGAATTAACGTTTTTTAACATTTATAAAACCTTTTTTTGTTTTCGAATAAATTAAAATATTATTAAAATAATAAATAATAAAAATATTTCAGTATTTCCGTAATATATAAGTAATTATTCCTTAAAAGGTTACAAATATATTGATAAATTTGAAAGATATAACAAAATATTCGAAATGTTTATATTTAATTCTAAAAATCGTTTTTATATTCGTTATTTAACTAAATTTATATTTAATTATTCTTTCTCTTTAATTTTAAAAATATAAGTTATTTGCTTTTATATTAATAACTCTTTGTTTCGATTATTAATAACAATAAGGTTTTATTTTTTAAAGAATTATTATTAAATTATCGATAATTAATAGTAAATCCTAATTTTTTGTTCTTTTTTAATACGAAAAATATTAAATATTTTGTTGATAATATTAAACGTTATAAATAACCTTTTTTAACTTATTTTCGCAATAATTGCGTAACACTTTTAATTTTATCTAATTTAAATTATAAATGAAATAAAAAGTAATTACTTTATTATTTTTCAAAAGTCTTTTATAATCTTATTCTTTATAAAGTAATAATTTTATTTTAAGCTTCTTTAAAAAAATAATCGTGTACATTTATAATATGATAATAATATCTTAATTATTTATTCTAGTAACATTTTAAGTTTCGTTAATAAATTATTATTTATTTATCGTAATTATACTTTAAAATTTATAATAATACCCTATGTTTCTTTAATATATTTTTGCTTATTACGTATTTATTCTTTAAATAATAAAACTTTTATCTTATTCTTATACTTATATTGGTTAATTCTATTAATCGAATATTAAAATCTTATATCGTCCGTATTCGGTAAAAAATAAATAAAGTTTACCTAGCCAATTTTTTTAACTAATAATTGGATTATATTGCTTTAACCATAATAATCTGAAAATTATATCGTAATCTGTTATTAAAATAATACTCAAATTGATAATTCTTTTAACGAAAATTTAAAAATAAATAATTTCGTATTTAATTTATTTATTATCTCAATTGAATATTTAATCTTTAGCATTTTCGGTTTCGTAAAAACCTTTTTTATTTCGTTATAACCATTATAACTTATTTATTACTTTTAAGATAATATAATTTCTTTATATAATTTCGTTATTTATTATTACGGTATATTATTTTTTTAATTCGTATTTATATTATAATTCATTCTTTTTTATTCGTTTTATTACGTATAAAGCCTTTTTAAAATATTATTATTTACGTTTATTCTTTTTTATTAAGTTTAAATTTCTTTATAAGTAATATCAATTTTTAAGTTATTTTTAAACCTTATAATTCGTTTTAAAAATTATTTATTTAATTTTTGTAGTTGCTATAAATATTTATATTATGTATACAATGTAATTTTTAAATAAATAATTTGTTTTTAACAAGCTTTTTTAAATAATATATTCTGATTTTAAAAATTTCTTTCCGTAAAGAAAAAGTAATTAATTTTCTTTTTAAAAGGCGTATCGTTTTATGCAGTTTTCAATACACGTCAATTAAAAATATAAATTCCTATTTATTTTTTAATGATATTTTCTATTATTTTATAAATTAAAATTTCTTTTACGTTTAATAATACTATTAATAGTAATTATAAAAAAGGGCTTTTATATAGCAACTTTTTTTAGCCAATTTTCAAATATTACTAGTTCGTCGATCTTGTTTTATATCGTTATTTCTTGTAAATATCGGCCTTATTTTTAATTATTATATTTATATAACTTATTATACGATATAAATTTTATAATTTTCGTACGCTCTGTATTAAAACCGTTTATAATTTACAGCGTAAAACTCTCCGTATTAGTTAAACCTTTTTAAATATACATCTTTGTTTTATTTTTAATATTTTCTCGTTTAATCGTTAAATATTACTTACTTATTTTTCTTCTATTGTTTTTATTATATACGAGGAAAAAAATATTTTCCAATTTTTCTTATGTCTTATGCTTTTAAAGCTATTTGGTAACGGTTAGCGTGGTAAACTTTTTTTAAATTATTATTTAAAATAACTCTTTAGCCTTTTTTAATTCTTATTGTATTTTAGTAAAGGGTTATAATTATTTTAATCGCGAATTATATTACTCGTCTTTTTATTGCTAGTTTGTTACCGATATTAATCTTTAAAAACTAGACTGTATTATCCTAATTATTTTTAGCTTTTATATTACCGTAAAATATATTCTTATATTCTGCAATTATAATAAATAATAAAAGCCTTCTTAAACTAAATAAATCTTAATTTTATAAATTTTAAATAGATTCTATAAAAGGCTAAAAATAAATCGCGTTTTTTTCCTTAATTAATTTTAAAATAGTTTAGTTTCGAAATAAAATAATCTTTTTTTTTAATTTTTTTAAAATTATTAATTATCGGTTTTTACGGCCTTGGCGATATTCTTATTAAAGCTTATAATCCGGTCGATTTTAATTATTTCGTTCTTAACGTTTTGTTTATTTTTATATAAAATACATCGATTATAGTTTCGTTTTTATCGTTTTTGTACCCGGTTTTAATAATTAAGTTTTTAAATATTATAACATGTTTAAACGATAATTTTTTTTATCGTAATTAAAAAGTTATTAAATTACGATCCTTTTTTTTATCCGCATTATTAGAATTATTTTAAAACTTATTTTCGAAATTTATATAATATTTAAAAATTTTCTTTATAATTCTTTTTTTACCGAATTCTTTAATTTCTAAAAAATTTGATATAATAAATCCGGATTAATTTATAATATTTTCGGTAAAATTAGCCATTACGGCAAGGATTTAATTTTGTAAGTTTTATAATTTTGAAAATTTAAAATATATTTTACTTTGAAAAATATATTTAAATATTTTCTTTTCTAATATAAAGTCCGGGTTTTTCAACTTTAATTTTAAGTATATTTTTAAGTTATTGAACCTTAATTTTAAGCCGATTAATTTTTTTTAAAAGTTATTAAATAATAATATTAAATATTATTTAAAGTTTAACGGTATTATTAAAAATTATTTATAACGTATAACGGTTATAAATTTAATTAATTATTAAACTTAATTATATCGTCTATATTAATAATAATATTGTAAAAATTCAAGTAATAAATTGGGACAGGGCTTATCAAAGTTGTACGCAGAACATCTTGATCGGTGCTTTGAAAGAAAGAAATGGTCGGGCGTTACTACTTGCTATGGAAAGCCTTGGTCTTAAAGACTAGATACAAAAGTTGTCAGGTCAGCAATTTATAGACGTCGCCGACCAACGTGCCATAGCCGAGTTGATTGCCGAGGTGCCTAGCGGCGAAGCAGATAAAAACAGCTAGAAGCTGTAGCTGACTTACCTCAGCTAGCTCAGGCCTCGCTGGCTCTTTTTCAAAGTTACTTAAGTACCGCTCCACAACACTAAAAATTAACCAATCAAATCCCAAATTCCCGTAACGAACCAGCGAAGCCTGAATGTTAATTATAAAAGATAGGTTTTGTTTCCGTATCGCTATCTAAATTATTAATTTCTTTCTATATATATTAAAAAATTTAAAAGTTTAAATTAAAAAGCCTTTATTATATAACCAAATTAAGTTTAACAAATATATAAATTTATATACGCGTTGAATAAAAGTTAATATATATACAGGAAGTTTTTCGATTTTTTTTCGACGGTAATTACAGCCAATATAGCCAAGTTTAAGTCTGAGAAATAGGTAACCGTAACGCTTTTATAACTGCGACAGCATAATTATCGGTTCCGTTATGATATACCGGTCTTTCCTAATATATTCTGTATAAAAAAAGTCCGTATATTAATTATTTCGATTATACGGGTTTTAATTACTACGTCGTAATTATAAAAAGGTTAAAGTTAGCTAAATTCGGAACGCCTTATTAATTGCGACAATATAACTATCGGTCCCGTTATTATGTACCGGGTTTTTTTAATATATTTTATATGGAAAAAGTCCGTATATTAATTTTTTAACCGTACGGACTATCGTTATTACGTTATAGCTTTAAAAAATGTGAAGTTAGCTAGGTCCGAAACGCCTTTATAGTTACGACAGCATAACCATCGGTCCCGTTATTATATACCGGGCTTCCCTAATATATTTTATATGGAAAAAGTTCGTATATTAATTTTTTTCGGCCGTACAGGTTATAATTATTACGTCGTAAGTATAAAAAGGTTAAGATTAATTAGGTCCGGAACGCTTTTATAGCTGTAACAATATAACCATCGGTTCTGTTATTATATACTAAGCTTCCTTAATATATTTTATGTAGAGAAAGTTCGTATATTAATTTTCTTGACCGTACGGATTGTCGTTATTACGTCGTAGCTTTAAAAAAGTTAAGATTAGTTAGATCCGGAACGCTCTTATAGTTGTAATAGTATAATTATCGGTTTCGTTATTACGTACCGGGCTTCACTTGATATATTTTATATAAAAACAGTCCGTATATTAATTTTTTTAGCCGTACGGATTATCGTTATTACGTTATAACTTTAAAAATTTAATGTTAACTAGATCCGGAACGTTTTTATAGCTGCGATAACATAACCATAAGTCTCGTTATTATACATTAAGTTTCCCTAATATATTTTATATAAAAAAAGTCCGTATATTAATTTTTTCGGTTGTACGAATTATAATTATTACGTTATAACTATAAAAAAGTTAAAATTAATTAAATCCGAAACGCCCTTTTAACTACGATAACGTAACTATTATATATAATATTTTTATAGGCCTATTAAAGGTAATTCTATATAGGAAAAGCCCGTTCAATTATTTTTTTAGCCGTACGGATTATTGTTATTTCGTCGTAGCTAAAAAGGCGTTCCGAACGAAAGGTTTACTTTTAACAAAAATTTTAGCTTATTTTTTTAATATCTCTACCATACTAACTTTGATAAGGAAGTTATATATAATCACTTTATATTTTATTTTCTATAATATTTTTATCTTTATTATATTTGCCAATTTTCAAAATATATTTTCCAAAATTTGTATGGAAGTGTTATTATCGTGCCCAATATTTTGTACTGCGTTATTAAGTCTTATTTTTAAGGTTTTGTTATTTTTGTAAAGAATTTTTTTAATAAGATTTAATCGATATATTTAATCCTTGCAGGTACTTTTAGAGCCGAAGGCTCTAGCGACGGCTGCGCTTGCGGCGCAGCCCCAACCTCAAAAATAGAGCCTGATTTTAGTGAGATAATAGCTGGCGTAGCATGCAGTAACAGCTGCAACAGCAGCTGCACCCATTCCTACTTCCCCTTCTACTTTAGTAATAAGACAATAATTACGTTTAATAATAAGAAATACCAGTAAATAATCTAAATAATCAGTTATTATTATAAACTGGTATTATTTAAATTATAAAAATAATAAATATATATATCTTAATTAAGATCCGTTTAAATCTATTTATTTTTTCGAATCTATACCGTATAAGTAAACTAAATCCCTATGGATCCGGGGATCCTTTCGAATCTATACCTTCTAAATACATGAATCCTTTTACATCCGTTAAATTTATATCACGTAACTCGAGGTTTATATCGAAGATATCTTTTACATCCTTCGACCGTCTGTTAAAAGGCCAAGCCCTTTGGTTATAACGTATTTAAAAATACGCAATATATTATATTGAAAAACTTAAAAAGGTAATTTAATACTAAATATTTTTAAATTAATTATAATATTAATATCTTTCTTTTAACTATATAAACAATTAAGCAGTAAAATTTATAAATATTCGAAAAAAAATTTAGCCTTTTATACGTAAATAAGGTTTATTATTAAGATTGGCCCTTAATATTTACACTATAAAAGTTAATACTTTTTAAATTACATAATTTAACTTTGCCGAATTAATTAATAAGTTTAAAGTTTATTAAAATTAAACTTATCGATAATTACGTATTGAACTTTTAAGTAAAGCTTTATAAAAATAAAATATTAATTTATTCTTATTGTAAAAAATATTTATTAATTATTAGGTTTGAAAATATTAAATATAATATTTGTAATATAAATTATATCGTGTAATAATTCTTTATATATTTAATTTAACTTGAAAATTAAAGCTTAAACTTATACAACTTTGTATAAAATTTTTTATTACGTAATATATATCGAGGCTTTATATAATGCAAAGTTTATTATTATATATTTTTACTAATTCGTTAGTAATTTTTATATATTACGTGCCTAGGTAGAAGTTCTTTTTTATTGGGCGGGTAATTTATTAGGTGGGGTCCGAGGTTAAAGTGACGGTGGGTATTTTTCAGTCCAAAGCAATAAAGTGTTGGGCTTTAACCACGCGGAGCTTCAGCCGGAGACCCCGATGTCGTAGACAAATGGAGGAGACCTCTTCCGCCAAAGCCACTTCCGTACGGAGCTGATTTTGCGCGAGGAATTTCTAGCTCAGACTGTGCGTCGATAAGAGCGGGGTGTGAGCCCTGCTAGACAAAGGGAAGAAAACGGGACGGCTTCGTTTTTAAGGAAGAGGACAGGATGGAGAAACTGAAGGGAAAACCGGGGGGCCGCTGACTAGCAACAAGGCTCCTTGTCGCTGCAGATCTCCTATTGATTACCAACTTCTGGATACTCCATCTCCGTCAGCCGAGGGTGGTTACGGAAGACGGCCGAGCTGCTTCTACTCGGGCGCGCAACAAGGCGGCAGTCACTCGATACCGCGCTAAAATTTACGCAACCGTTGCCCAGATGAAGGCAGCGGAGCTCGAGGCCAACCTAAAGCACAAGGCATTGCATCATGCGTGGGGCGGCTGAGCGATGGAGTTTACTGCGTCTGGACAGCACGAGCTACTACAGCACGCAGATTGTGGCTACACCCCTCATCGATAGGTACCTCTCGGAAGCGGCACACAAGCGTGTTGGAATTTCACAAAGTTTCTCGATATAGGCCTCCCTGCAATGCCACTATCTTCGGGCATGGTTGATTCCATGGCTTGCCTAGCTAGCTCTTACCTCAGCTAGCTCTTATCTCAGCAGCTCTACCTCAAGCTAGCTCAGGCCTCCCTGGCTCGTTCTCCATTTCCTTCAAAGTCACTCAAGTACCTGCTCCATAACGCTAAATATTAACCAATCAAATCCGTCATCCCCGTAACGAGCTAACGAGGCCTAAGCTAAAGTTATACAAAATAGGGATCCGTTAAATGCTTCGTTATTAAAATTTTTAATACTTTTTTAATTTATTTTTTAAATATAATATTTATATACGCGTTAAATATAAATTAATATATATAATTTTTTTACACCGTAAAAACTAGTAATTAATTATCGTATTAAAAAACACTAAGTATAATATTTATTATGCAAAATATCTCGTATAATAATTTTATATATATTTAACTTAGCTTAAATAATAAGGCTTAAATTTATTGATTTTGTATTAAATAAGTGAAAGTACGATATTAATTATAAGATTATAAAATATTAATATTTTTAAATTTTTAATAAATTTTAAAAATTTTAAATCCACTTTTTACAGCGTATATAACGTTATAACATTACGTATATTATTATGATTACTTTTCTTTTTTAATAAAGTTATTTCGATTTTAAGGCTGTATAAAGCGTTAAACTTTAAAGTTTTATTGCGCTCCGTAAGTATATGTTACAGTACAGGAATAGGGGTTCCTGTATTTGGAGAAACCTGCCTTTGGAGCTTGGTGCGGACCCCGCATGGCTAATTTTCGGATTAGGGAGAGCTTGGCTTTCCCCGCGCCAAGGTCAAGGTAATATAGGTGATCTAGGTGATCTAGGTGATTTAGGACCAGATTACATAAATCACATAAATTATACAGATCCACGACATACTTATTAAATTTAAAATAGATATATATATATAACGAACGGGTTTTTATATAAATAATACTTATTTAATTTTGCTTTTTAGTTATTAATTTAAGCTTTTAATTAAAGATATCGTTTTTTAATTAAGGAAAAAATCCGTAAATTTTTTAACGAATAAATCTTAAAATTATTTATTTTATTATTATTATTTATAAATTAAGATTTTATTCCGGATATTATTTATACTTTTAAATAAATATATAATAAGTTCGTTATATTTTAATAACTTTTTAATTAATAATTAACGAATAATTTAAGGCCTAATTAAGCATAAGCTTTTTTAAATTTAGTAAAAAGGATATTATAAAATAACGTATAAAAAATAAATAATATATTTAATTTTAATTATTAATTATTAAAATAATTAAATTAAATAATTTATTTTTTATTAAAAAGATTTTTTAGTAAATTGATAATATAGTATTTATTATTAAAATTAAAAGTTTTGAAAACCTTTTCTTTTTAATAATAATTTACTTTTATCTTTAAAAAAATTATTAAAGTATTTTTAAAGGAATCCAAAAAGAAAGAAATTAAAAAGAAATATGAAATAAAAACCTCTCAAAAAGAATTTTATAACAAAAAAAAATTAAACTTTTTGGCTTAAAAAGTTATAAAGCTAAAAAAAAAAAAACGTTAAAATTACCCGATAAATAAAAACTTTTATATCCTTTTTAAAAATCTTTATACCCTTTTTATTCGGTATTAACCGAACCCGAAAAAAAAATTATACCTTTTCCTCCTTATTACGAAACGTTTAATATTAAAGGTTATAAATTAATTTCTTTTAAATTCTATAAAAAGATTATTAATATAAAATTTTCTTTAATTTAAATTAAATTATATTTTAAGTTTTATAAAGAGTTTTTTACGGAAAATTATTAAAAAAATAATAACAGTTTCGTAACTATTTACCGAAAAAGTACTCGGTTAATTCGAACTTATTTTAAAAAATTATTTAACGAATTATTTTTTTAAATTTACGGACGTTATTAATTATATTTTTAAAATTTATAAATATTTTAAAAAGTAAATACGAACCTTATTTAAAAATACGGATAAATAACAATATATAATTAAATAAATATTTTTTTTTAAATAAACTAAGTTAATAACCGAATATACGATTAAATTTAACCGTTTAACAGCAGTTTTTAAATTACCGAAAAGCGCATTATTTTTTTCTTATTATAATAACGTAAAAACTTATGTTAAAAATAAAATATTTAGGGTACTTAAAATTAAAATTTTTAAAAATTATACCGACTAAGTTATTATTATTAACTAACGTATTTTTAATCGGTATTTCGAAAAAAAAATTAATAAACGAAATAATAATAAACGTTGTAATAATAAAAATAAAAAGAATAGATTTTAAAAAAAAGTTAATATCGTTTCGAAAACGTTTAAAAAAGATAAATTTAACGTTAAATATTTTAATTATAACAAAAAGGGTTATTATAAAAACGAATATTATTTTTTAGTTAAAAGGAACTTAAAAAAGAAAAAGGTTTGCGCGGCCGAATAAAAAGTAAATAACGAAAAAAAGAACGAAAAAAAAGTTAACTTTATTTTTATCGATTAATAATTTATTATTATTACGATTAATAAGGTTAAAGATAACGACTTAAAATATAAAGATTATTTTATTTATAAGGATTTTACGGTTAAAGTTTATAAATATTATTTAAAACGAATAATTTTTAAAGTAATTATTACGTTAAATTATATTTATTATTTTATATATATATATAAAATATAAAATATGCGATTAAAACGGTTAATTATAATAAGATTTTAATAATTATAAATAATTATTTTTAAAGCTTTATAAATATTCAGAATATATAATATATTTTAAAAGTAAGTTATTAATAAACGATTAGAAGTTTTTTTATTAAACCGCTTATTAAATTTATGATTTTTTATTTTATTTATAAATTAAGAAAAATAATAACTTTTGACTAAAATAAAATAAAAAAGAAATATTTATAAAATTAAATAATAAATATAGATATATAAAAATCCCTCGATAACTAAATTACTTTAAGTTTTGTTATTTATATCTTAAATTAAAACAAAGCCGGAAGGTTATATTATAAAAATGTTTATATTATTTTTCGATACTTTATATTTAATATGAACTTTTAGATATGGGAATAACCTTTTCGAAAGTTTACCTTTCCGACTTTATAATTCGCAAAATGCAAAATTTAAAAACGAATTAAAAAAAGGTAATTACCTTTAAATACCAGTTAGGCAATAAAGAATGATATAGGTACATAAACGACTATTATATTAAACATATTGTTAAAAAAGTCCGCAAATAAAGGCGCTTTTTAATTAAAAAAATATCCCAGTTAAAAAATTACGGAAGCTTTCGAAAATAAGGTATCGAAAAGTTTATAAATATAAAACCTTATATAAAGCAAAAAAAAGGATTACGGAATTAGGTCGAAATTTTTATTTATTATAAAAATAAAACGTTTAACGTAATAATTAATGCCGAAATAAAAAATAATTTTATATTTTTTTAAATTAATTAGGGGGTACCAGATTTTTTGGAAATATAAATAGCAATTATCTAAATTACGAATAATCGACGGAAGCCTATTTACTTACGATAATAATTAAGTTTTTAAAAAAACCAAAAAGTTTATAATTTAAATATAAAGATATTTAAAAAGAGTTATTTTCGATATAACCGATATTTTAAAATATAACGTTATTTTAAAAATATTATAATTTCGTTTTAATAATTTATATATTAATTAAAAAAAATTAAACGCTTACTTAAAATAATTTTATAAACTTATAAAAAAAGATTCTTATAAAACTTGTTACGTAATTAAAAAAGTTAAAGTTTCGAATTTAATAGTAATAATATTCTTTAAATATTAACGATTTAAAAAATTATTTAAAAAACGGACCCGTAAAAAATTATTTGATTATAATTAATAGGATTATAAAGTTTTTATCAAAAAGGATATTATACGAAACTTTACCAGATTTATTATATAAACTCCGAAAAAATAAAAGCTTTATGGAAAATTTTTTAATAAAACCTTAAAAAAACGTATATCCAACTTTCCGAATTTTTTATTAGTTACCTTATAATTATGGTATTAAAGATAAAGGATAATAAATAAAAATTCGATAAAAATAAAAACCTAATATATAGGCGTATATATAATTACCGATAGCTAAACGATATTATTATTAAAAACGGATACCTTTTAATTTTTATAAGTATTATAAAAAAAATATTAGCCGAATTAAATAATTTATAGCTTTCGATTTTAAGGAAAAATATTACTTTATACGAATAACTAAAAGAAAAAATGGAAAACCGTTTTCATGACGATAAATAAAGATTATAAGTACAAAATAATACTTTTCGAATGTATTAATACTTTAGTAAGGTTTTAATATATAGTTATAATTACTTTACGTAAGTATTTAAATAAATTTATTTTTATGTACTTTAACGATATCCTTATTTATTTAAAAACTATAAAAAAAATATAAGAAATATATTATATAAATATTAAAAACGTTTAAAAAGGTTAATTTTTAATAAAGTAATTTTTATTAATATCCGTTAATTTTTAGGATTTACCGGTTATATACGCCAATTAATAAAGGATTTTAAAAAAATAATTTATCCTTTAACCAAGCTTATTATTAAGGAATATATCGGAAAAAAAATTTTAAACTTTTAAAAAAAAGTTAAAAAAAGTTTTTGTAAAATTAAGGAAAAAATTATTAATACCCCGGTAATAAAGTTATTTAATTATAACAAAAAGAAATAATTTAAAATAAATGTGTTAAATTATGTTTTTGAAATAGTTTTAAAGTAATTAAAAGGTAACGGAAAATGGTATTCAATAACTTACTTTTTAAAGTTTTTAAGAACGTAAAATTTAAATACTTTATTCACGATAAGGAATTATTAGCGATTATTTTAACGTTTAAAAAATAAGAACTTTTTTTAACGAAACGGAAAAATGTTTTAATATTTATTTAAATTATAAAAATTTTATTCGATTTATAACGATTTAGGAATTAAATATACGTTACGAAAACTGGATAATTTTTTTGTTTAAATTTAATTTTAAGATTTATTATATTAAAAGCCAAAAAAATATCCAGGTGGATACTTTAAGTTGAAAAAAAAATTACAACGTAAAAGTTTTTAAACGTTATATATAAAAGTTGTATTAAAAGGAAAATAGAACGGTATAGCTATATATAACCTTAAAATAACTTATTTTAAAGAAGTTAGCATAATTTAAAAGTTTTTATAATTTAAAAAAATATAACGAAAAAAGATAATTAAAAAGGAAGGATAAAAATTAACTGTTATTTTGCGGCAAGATTTATATCTTCCGTTAATAACCAAAAAATTCGTTAAAAATTTTTACTAGAACTTTTTATATAAATATTAAAAAATTTATAAAATAATTAAATGATTTTAAGAAAAATATAACTTTTCCGAACTTTGCCAAATAGTTAAATAAGTAATTAAAGATTATAACGTTTGTAATAAAGTAAAAGTAACTTATTATAAGCCGTATAAATTGTTGTAATTTATAAATATTTTTAATAAAATATAATACATTATAATTTAGGATTTCTTTATTAATTTTTTATTAAAAAATTTAATTATTAAAATGGAATATAATAAAGTATAAGTAATTATTAATAAATTTACCAAGTATAGGTACTTTTTACCTTTTAAAGGAACTGCGACGGCAAAATAATTGGTTTATGTTTTTATTCGATATTATTTCGATAAATACGGAATACCAAAAAAAGTTATTTTTGATCGAAATAATTTTTTTACGTTTAACTTCGGTATTAACTTTTTTAAGTAAGTTGGTATTAAACTTAAGTTTTCGATAACTTATTATCCTTAAACGGATAGTTAAACAAAACGATTAAATTAAACCTTAAAATAATATTTTCGAAGTTACGTTAATTATTAATAAGATAATTGGGTTAAGTTTTTATTATTTGTATAAATAGCTTATAATACGTTTATAAACGAAGATATAAGTATATTTTTTTCTATAGTTATATATAGATACGAAGTAATAATTTAAAAATTAAAGTAATTAATTTATAAAGTTTTTATTATTACCATAATAACTTTTCTAATAAAAATAATAATAATAGAAATTAAGATAATATAAGCCCGATTTTAAATAAAATTGCAGTTTTTATAGTAAAAAATGGCTTAATATTATAATAATAAAAATTTAAGGAATTAATTTTAGCGAAAAGAAATAAGATTTATCTGTTACGTTAAAAATAAAACGCGATTTTAAATATCTTATAAATTAAAACGAAAAGATTTAATAATAAACTTAATTTTAAAAGGTTTGGTTTATTTAAAGTTAATAAAGTTATTTCGAAAATTAATTATAAATTTTTATTACCTAAAATTATAAAAATATACTTTATATTTTATAATTTTTTATTAAAATTAGTTTTAAAAAACGTTCCGTTTAAAAAATTTTTTGAATTTAAAAAAGACGATGGCAAATACGAAATCGAAAAGATATTAGATTTTTAAATAATTAAAAATAAGGTTTAGTATTTAGTTAAGTAAATAAACTATTTATTTAAAAATAACATATAAGAATTATTTAATTATTTGTCGAATATAATGGATTTAGTAAAGAAATTTTACCGATAAAATTTTAACCAACAGTTTTTAATCCGGTTTAAATTACAAGCAATAACGGTTTCCCTTTTAGATTTAGGTTTACGGCGTTTTAATCGAAAAAAACGTTTCCGTTATAATGTTTATTTCGGAAATAAATTATGTTTATTTTACCTTTACGTAACGTAATTTTTTTTCCAGTTTTTCCCGTGTTTTTAGTTAATTAAATTTTAAAACCTTTTTTAATATTTTTAAAGTCTTTTTTTTTTTTTTTTTTTTTTTTTTTTAAAAA
>QJOA01000524.1:0-46719 GCA_004155915.1 Monosporascus sp. CRB-9-2 | reverse complement strand
GGGGGGCGGCAGAAAGAGCCGTAGTTAGTAGTAAGTAAAGATAGATCAAAGCAAATCCAGGCGGTAAGTCTATGATTCTTATGATCAAACGTAATGGGATGCTATTGGCTATCACAGCTTGAGGCTACGGCTAGGCTACGCGAAGGTCCAATTTGTCGCTACTAACTCAATTTCGAGGATTGTAGTTGGCAATAGGGGCTGTAAAAGTTAGCACACCGGTGGGCATTTAAAGTATCGCTTCGATACTACAATAATCAACGACTGTAGCCTCTAGTTAGCAAGGCTCCGAACAAAGACTGGTCAGACCAAGGAATCAGTAGCTGCTAAGAGCTGATGGTCTGATCTTTACCAGTAACCTTCATACTCGCACACTGGATCCGTCGACTTTTCTGTCGGCTCTCCCGGGCGTCCGGCTGGCAGATCAGGTCCTATTTTTAGTCGTAATACTATGTAGGCACTGGGGACCCAGCAATGGCTAACACGACACATCCGATGATCCACTTTTTTTACTGCGTTGAGTAAAGGATATATCGAATATTCGAGCGCGGTCTATGGCTTTGAGCAGACAGCAATACCCACGCAACCTGTAGGCCACTACTGTGCGCAGCTTGGGGGTCGGTGGGCAATGTCAAGCTCGCATCCCTTGGATCAAAGCCACGTGGGCATACAAGTACACAGGAACACATGCGAGGTATTCCTTATGGGAAGAGGAGATAAAGATATTGGGGGATCAACCTAAAGCCTGTGGCAATCGCTGTAATATTGTACTAGTTATCCATCCTCGTTATGCAGGGCCGGGCATGCAGCTCATAGAATGACAGTAGGACTGTATAGTTGGGTCTTTAGCCATGAACTCTCAATGGTTATTGTCTGAGATAGTTTTAATACGTACCCATCAGATTCCGTATCTTAACTAGGTTTAGGGATTGGGGATTGCACAGCCACATGTCCGCATATATATGGGTCGTTCATTTACCCCTATTTTAACCCCTATTCCAGCTGTTAGCACAATCGTGTTTCGAAAACTAGTTCATAGACTCCACGTTATAGCCCTGTTCAATAATATCTCTGAAAATCCAAAGAGGAGAGTTACCAGAACATGGCAATCCTAATAGAGTTGTGGCAGTGCGATTTCTGACGCAAGATCCCTTTGGCTGCACCAGCAAGCTGGCAGCCCGCTGCGACATAGCCTGCGTCAAGCATGATGTCCATAAGAGGTCATGGCTAACGGTGGAAGAGCGTCCAGAACAATTCGCTGATTAAGGTTGAATAAGAAGGAACTAGAGGATGCTCCAATGTAGGTATTATCTTATTTGATGATATCTATTCTGTCATAGTCCCGTCTCATCATTATTCCATTAGGCGTAGTATTCGAATAGAGTCCTCAGCCGCGCCTCCTCATACCCGGCATTAAGAGCCAGCTGCAACATGATCCTCGCTTTCTGGGGGTTGAGGAAACCACCTCCATATACGAAAGAGTGAGGCGCGACGTAGCCATCCGCCGGCCGACGAGAAGATACCACTGCAATGCCGTGGGTCTCCACGAGATTCTGAATTACTTCACTTCCGGGTTCGGTCCAAGCTCCGGCGCCCATGCCAGCGAGGACGAGACCCTTCGCGCCGGAGTTGACGGCGGCCTCCGCCAGCGCCGGGTTGAGGGCCTGGTGGCCGTACAGGATGTCGACCTCGGGCAGGGAAGTCGTGTTCATGACGTCGAAGTATGGCTTGCCGAGGGGCAAGCTGGGCGTGTTGTAGAACTTGGGCTTGATGTTGATGAAGAAGCCCAGGAAGCCCTGCTCTCTGGCCTGGAACGTGTCCAGCGAGTTCGCGTCGGTTTTCGTCGTGAAATAGGCGCTGGAGATGCGGTCGCTCAGCACGATCATCGTCCCGCGGCCGCGCGACATCGGGTCCGCCGCGAGGGTGACGGCCTCCAGCAGGTTGATGGGGCCGTCCGCGCTGATGGTGGTGGCGGGTCTCATGGCCCCGACAAAGACCACCGGCTTCTCCGAGCGAATTGTAAGGTCGAGGAAGAACGACGATTCCTCAAGGGTGTCGGTGCCGTGGGTGATGACGACTCCCGCGCAGTATAGGTTGTCCAGTTCTTGCTGAACCTGCTGGGACAGGTTGAGCAGGATCTCGGGCGTGATGCTGGGTGACCAAACGTTGGCTATCTGCACGCCCTTCACGTTGGAGACGTTCCACAGCTGGGGCACCGCGTCGATCAAGATATCGACTCCGAGAGCTCCAGCGCGGTATCCGGTCGTCTGATCGCTGGAAGCGGCACTTCCGGCGATGGTGCCGCCAGTCGCAAAGATGGTGACGTTGGGGAGGCTGGTGTTGAACGGTCTGTCCTCTCGGGCCGTGAGATGGAAGTCTCTGGAACAGGCACCGGGGTCGCCGCGGTGAGGCAGGCTGGAACGCTGAGCGCGAGCAGCTTGAGAGAGACCATCGCGGAGACGGAGCCAAGGATAACAAGGCGAGAGCTCATGAAAAGTTGTTGCTGGAGATCCCAATGTCACGGCCAAAGGCAGCGGACAGAGCATCTCTTTTATAGATGTCGACGGCGCTTATATCGCCTTACCTCCATAGCATCGCAGCCCCCGCCTGCATGTTGTGAGATCGCGCATGGGCGTTCACCGCTGCCCCTTACTTACTCCCATTTCGAATCGGAGTGTCAGGTCTCCACTTCGGGTCTGCCACATATGCATTTCTATATGGGCCCCTTTGTAGACCCGACACTGTAATTCGAAACAATAGTATCCATGGCGACGGACTCTGGGTAGCGATCTCTAGAGATACCCGACGACTTATCCAGGTAGCGTTACGGCGAGAGAGTGAGGCTACCGCAACGCCGCGGCAGCACAATATGCCCTCGTTTTAAGAGCAGCATGCTTCACAAATTGTGTACAAAGCTGTTCGTACCGGCCTTTAGCACATGACGGCAAGTTCGGCCTACTGGCGCAGGCCTCGTAAGCCGTCATACACCCCAGGCCGGGGAGCTTCGCTACCCCGCAGCACCCCCTTAACGGGCAGCTAGGTCGACGGTTATGCCAGCGGCGCTAGGCGCCCCAACACCCCCCCTCCCCTTCCGAGAAGAATCCTTAAAGCCCTGGCTAATCTGACCCATCGGCGACCTGACTGTCGACCTAGCTGACCCGTCGACTTTGCTAGCCGTCAAGCCCTAGGAACCCTGGCTAGTCGCCAACCTAGGTAGCCAACGGGCAGCTGTGCCGACGATAAGATTGGCGATAGGGTCAGGTCAGTTAAGTCAGGTTAGTTAGGGTCTACCAAGGCTCCCAGGCCTTTACGACATTGGCAGGGGTTTAAGGGACAGCACCATAGACCCATAAACCCATATGTACAAACTGCGTAGTGCGCTTACCTTTACTTTATTATCTGGGGCTTCTGGCAAAACATCCTATTAGAGAATCCAAACATACAGAGAAGGGGTACGCCACAATAACCCTCGTATACTCCACTCGCAAGCTCCTTAAGTTAAAACGAGGGCACTTTCCCACGTGTGCGGACCCGCCAAGATCGCTGGGCGGGGGAGGGCGCGCTTGTCGACCAAGAGAGATAGATAGGAAGCAGTGGGTGATGGGCGATGTCAAACAGCGCAGACCTGAGTCCCAATCAGCGTTGGGATGTCCGCATCCGAACGAGGTACCAGGGCATCGGTAACTCGCTCGCTATTCTGAGAGGAGAGGGTTGTTATCTGGTTGGGGACCGTTTCAGAGCGAGTCGGGTACCAAACCGATGATGAATGCCGATCTTCGGCTTGGAGAACCAACTACAATCCCGTTCCCTATCTTGCAGGCGGACGGACATTCGACTCACAACCTTGATTAACCCTGAATTTGACCATAGCATTTAACACCGTTGGTAGCTCATATTTTAGCGAGCAACCAAAGCATCCCAGTCTCCCTCGGCCGTTCGAAGATATGTGTCTATTAACGCTGAATCATCCAAGTCGCGTAGCAGCTGCCTTGGTGCCAAATATAATATGGGTCGTTGCGTGTCTGGTCTACAGGTATGCACTACTGCTCTTATTCAGCGTAGGCTCTATTACTATCATAAGCCAAGTCCTAAGATATCTATTAGGTCAATAGGCCTCTGATAAGGTCACAGAACGTAAGAAACTTATCGTGAATGGTATTTACCTATCTCTTTGAATCAACGTTAGGAGCTATTCACCTGTCGCCGAGGAGATAGCCGCAAACTCATGCGCGTAGCTGGTGTCGAGCTACCGGTGACACAGTTTCTCTGTCGGTAGAACCGAGGCGGGATGCCGTGCTTGCTTTCCTGGCTTGTTCGACAACAATTAGTTGGGTGGATGAATTCCTCAGAGGCGCCTTTCCCGAACAAGTAGACAGCATGTACGAGACAAGGGACAGGCTCGCATTTCGTCCTAGGGACGGTATCACTTTGGACAAGAACAGTGAATACATAGACACCTGTGCCTCTGGGGTTGTGTCTAGGTCAACTGAGCTAGAAAGAAACCACTATCGGGTCCCGAGAGAATGACGGACCCCGAGAAGAGGTGAATACCAAGAGGCCCAGGTGTTTGCGTCACGCAGGCCTCGATCGAGATCGCTAAGCCACCTTTGTATCCAGTAGCCGAAATATGGGAATTTGATGGTAAGATTTGACCGATAATATTATGTGCTTGCTTAATAACGGATAATGGTGGCTTACGGTTCTTCGGCTTCCAGAAAAGGAAAATTATCCGAAACATATAGATGGCAGCGATGCGATATACGTAGGTTGTTAGCGGTGACTCGACCATTATGGTCAGAGCGTGGTTACGTTAATACGATAAATCGGACAAACAGGGAGAGACATAAACCAGGACCAGGCTTGTGGTGAACAGGCGCGGGTCGAACAGCAGTATCTACCCGCTAGAGTTCCGAAAACTGAATGTCGTAGGTAGTCAGGGGCCCTGGAGACATGCTACACTTCATCATCTCGGCCGAAACTCCTCAACATTTGAAGTACCGGCCCTCATTGGTGGCAGGCACGTGGAGAACTCACGCCCCGGTTGCACGGCGATCCGATTCTCTTGATTAGAAAGCCTTGGGATCCACCACCCGAAATCGGTCCGCCCACCAGAGCAGCTGATCTTCACACCCCGCCGGGCCAAGACCTACCGCTGATGATGGTATGATTTTAAATAAATAGACGTGGCGTTGAGCTCCCCAAACAACCGACCACCCGAAGCGACCTCTTCACCGGTATCCACGGAGAAGCGGGAAGTCGAGGTTATATATGTCACAATAGCCGAGACGATCCCGCATCTTCCAAGCCAGCTGGTGTAACTTGGGGAGACACAACGGGCTGGATGGGAACCTTGGTAGAACCTGTCTAATGTACAGCAGATTTTGAGCTGCTCTGATAGGTGACGTACGAGATCGCGGCATGCCACACGGACTCAAAGGAGAAACCTGGGGGACGGGGGGCGGAGTTGGGAAGTTAGCGGAGTATGTAGGTGAACCGGTAAGCTCTAGGATGGTTGTGGCAACCGACTATCTTGAGTCCCTGAAAGACGTAATCTCTTCGAGAGTTGTTCGAAGCACTGATAGGTGGATGGGCCGCTTGGGTAGTTGATAAGTTTTCGGCTGGTGCTGGTCCGCACTAGCGCCAGAGCATTGTAGCAGGCCCCAGCATGCAGAAGCATACGCGCTTTGATCGTAAGAAGGCGACAATCACGAGTAGATTATATAGCACATCGCGCCCGCCATTAAATACTGTTGAACTCCCGTAACCGGAGGATTGGTGCCGGTACTGCAGGGTCTTCCTCCAAACCGCACTGAACGCCGAACGATGCAGCTTTCCCATTCCCGTCCTATACACGGCCGAGTTCCCTTCGTAGAATGGCCGACTAGAGACGGTCACTAACTCCTTAACGCCTAACAGCTGAATTAGATCGAGACAACTAAAAGCACATGTGACTCAGGCGTTGTGCCTCTCCCGGGCCGCAGCGAACTGTTCCTCTTGGAGTCGCTGCAGCTCCTCAATCGACATTCCACTCTCTTCGAACTTATTTCCACGTTTCTCGCGGACCTGATGGGTGTTAACATACGCAAAGACTAAAATGGGAAAGCAGAAGACGAAAGCGTACCTTCTGTGTCTCCTTGTGGGCCGCGGCAGCTTCTAGGACTGCCGGTACATAGTCGCTGAACCCCAGGGTGTCAAGGGCCTTAGTAATGTGATCGCATGCAATCGTCTTCTTGGCTTCTTTTTCGGAAATGTCGTTGGCCTCGGACGATACGAGAGTGATGAACTCCACGCAGCATTCAATCAGCAGATCGCGGGCTTCCTTTGAGAAGGAGACCCCACTTGAGGAAGGGAGGATCTCGCTGACGATTTTCTGGACCGTCGCTGCACGGCCATTAGCCAAACTGGACAGGAGTGGAATACTTAGCAAATACGTAGGTCGGTTCGATGGCGCCGCTTCTCCGGCACGAGCACGAACTCGAACAAGAAGAGCCTAATCACATACCTTTGGGAAGAGACAAATCTTCATTACCTGGACAGACGGACGTTAGCAGGTTCCACGTGAGAAAACGAAATATCATAAAGAGAGGTGATATCACTTGGGTTTTCGGTGGAAGCCCAGTAGGCAGGTGTCTTGGACTTCGTCATGGCTGATATGCGTTCGTCGTTGCCCCTAGACGAAGAAAACGTCTAACACAATTATATGGAGAAACAGTGAAGGAACAGTGTGCACGGATAAAGGGGTAACAGCAAAGGGTGGTGCCTGACTTGGTTGCCAGAGTGGTAAGTAAAGCGCAGTATGAGTTATGTACTTGAGGATATCATGGCTTATACCAGGTAGCACCGAGCGCATATAGAGTAATAAGTCCATAATCACATTTGAGGCATGGAAGTCGGGCTTGAGAGTCCGCGGTAGGTACGAACAACCTGAGGTGCCCATGACCATAAAGTGATGGTTGATTTAAGGTACGAACAAGATGTGACCATTGTAAATGAACTGTAGGTGTACTACGGCTGAGTACTGTATTGGGGTCAGAGGGGCCAACAGAAACCGGATAAGACCGCATTGGGGGGGGGTTAGAATAATCCACTGAGGAGTTGATTCATTGAGTGCCACGGGATCTCAGTGAAGCATGAATGAAGCATGAGGAGGGACATGGTAGTACCCATCATCTCCAGCACTCGCCGGAAATTTAAAGTTTAAATAATTGCAACAGGGTGAGTCTTCATGCGAATGGGATTTTATTTACCTCCATATTCGTTATCCGACATGGTGAGAGGAATGATGAGCGTGCTGTTAGGTGAGAGACTCTGAAGAGAGAGAAGGGGAGGCGATTAGGCTGTTAGAAGCCAGGCTCAGGCTGCACAATTCAAGGACTGAAACGAGTCCTTTTCCCCCGTTGAAGGATTATGCTTTTGACGCTTTCAGACTCTCTGAGTAAGTAGCGGCCGACTCGAGTTATTGAAAGGTAGCTGAGGTGTTTGCGGGTGCTGCTTTCATCACGAATCTCGGGTATTGAGGCGCGGGATGCCAGTGGACCCAGAGGACGGAAGTCACGTTTATATGTACGAAGTTATGCCTGCATGCGGCTAGATATGTACACTCTAACTTAGTGTGGGATGATGCTTGCCATGTGAGGCTCCGGTGGCTGTGGCTCGGTGGCTACACATACCAGAAGGCCTGATTCCGAAGGTATGGCGAGTCCTGATTGGGGGGACGGCTGGGAAACTCTGAGGCGCAGTCGAACATGGTGCACGGTGCATCAGATCTTAGTGTGTGGGCCTCGGAGCTTAAAAACTCGAACTTTTTTTTCTTTGCCCGGATTGTCCCAACTCGAAGCAAACAAAATTCCTGTGCGAAAGCATCATGCACACTTACTTTCCCAATGTCCTCGAAGCGACGCGATAGGAACGATCTACATGAGGCGCATTCATTTATCATGATGTCAGACACCTAGCTCAAGTCAATGCGTAGGATGTCCGATTGATTTATCGTCCTCGTTCTTGATTCCCATTGTCCTTCGACCTTGCGGCCCAATGGCGGTGGCTTTTCTACAACGTCTCTTAGTTGAACCTACTGGTACCGCGTCGCTTTGAGGTGGACGTAAGCCTTGCATTTCACTGGTATGTTCCCACATGGTCTTCATGGAAAACCCTGGCCCTTTCCTTTACATGATGAGCCTATTGTCGCCCCAGTCTTACCACAGCCAAATGGCAACATGGTGATCGACACGTCAAGCCAAACAGACATATCTGACTACCCACAACATTCGCATATTATGTCGCTTTTTACTCACGACTGCTGAAGCTAATACAAACGCTAGGGTTGCCTACATCCTGTGAGTCTACCTGCCTTCATACTGGTCTGGTTCTCTTCTTGTATGATGCCGAAATTTCCAAATGTACTATCAAATACCGACTCTACATGACGGAATAAATCCACCTGATCGACCATACTGTCAACGTCTTGTTTCAGCTAACGCGGAGCTGGATTCGAGACTGATACGTTGATGTCCAGAATAACACGTTGCATTGTTTGCGGTGCACTCTATCCAAGCCTGACTAGGGCAAGATGAGTTCTGGTAAGGTACGGAATACCGACTTTTCATTTGGTTATCCTTGCTGTGATGACAAACTTTATATTCCATGCTAATCCTGAATCTCCATGTGGAAATTCTATAAAGCCTTTTCATCTTTCGCCTGAGCAAAACTTTTCTACTTCATTTTGCATGTCTACTCACCTCTATCACCTGGCTGACTTGCGATTAGTACCTAGGCCCTGCATTAGGCATCTTGAAAGTCTGCCAATTCAGCAGCATCCCAGCTAAGGAATGTTAGTACGTTCTCCTTGCTGAGCACGATTAATCTACTTACTGGAAGTGTTTTCCGCTGAACTCCTGCCTGGCGCCATCAATAAGCTTGGCAATAACAGTGCCCGGCTTGTCCGGGCTTAGGAGGAGACCCCTTTCATGCTCGTTAACGAAGCTCGCATGAACCTCAGTAGCCATTCCAGTCATGCCTTCTTCCCTGATCTGCTTCTGCATGGCCGTGTCAAGCTTGCCCGGTGAGATTGCAACGCTCGTGATGGACGGCTCCTCGACAGCTAGGTGAGCACAAATGTGGTTGAGGGCAGCTTTGGAAGTGCCATAGGCCCCCCAGCCAGCGTAAGCACCGGATGCAGCGCCGGAGGAGACGAAGATAACCCTGCCATTAGTCTTCCTTAGTTCGGGGATGGCTTCTTTTACCTGTGCTGGTCAGATCATTATCGTTGACTTCGTACTGTGCAACTACACTTACAAGGGCAACTGCACTGAACACATTAATGTCGTAGGCCCGCCTCCATTCCTCGGCAGACGACTCGGATATCTTCGTAATGGGGGTCAGGACACCGTGGTTCACCACGACGCCGTCGATCTTTCCGAAGGCCTGTAGAGATGATTGAATGACTTTTGGCGCAACCTGTTATCAAGGTCAGTGACCTCTTGTCGTCTTTCTAATATCGATGGAGATTGAAATGAATTATAATGGTATACAACATACTGTTAAATCTGCTAAGTCCGCAGTGATGAAGCCAACCGAAGATGGGTGTTGCTCCTTGATTTTTCTCAACTCCTTCTCGGTTCTAGCCACCAAGAACACTTGGTGCGAGGCTCGCAGTAGAGCTTGAGTTACTGCCAAGCCAAGTCCACGGCTAGCACCGGTCACGATAAAAACTTTAGACGACATTGTTGTGATGATGTAGGTTGTTGAAGAGACTAGTTCAAAGTGTTACGAGTCGTTGGTCTTTGGATTCCGGAAGCTGTAAATAATATGTGACAAATTCTTGCGTTATTTAAATCGAAGCTTGCGAGCTAATGGTGGGGTTATAATGAGGGGCCGTCAGGTACATGATGCCATCCCCAGCGTGCGGCAGGGTGGGGTCTCATTGAAATCCGCCCTTCATGGGAGCGGTTTCGGCCCTCAGGGAAATAATCCACCAGTCAGGGGTTGGTTAAGAGATCAGATATATATGTTGGTTACTTATTACACATCATGGCCACAACCGTCATACTGGGAGCCGGTATAATCGGCGTATCAACGGCCTATTACCTCAGCGAGCGCCAACCGGGTTCCACTATCCACCTTGTCGAGCCTTCGCCCGAGCTGTTTGCCTCGGCTTCGGGCTACGCGGGAGGGTTCATGGCCAAGGATTGGTTCTCGCCCGTCAGCGCAGAGCTGGGCGCCCTGAGCTTCGAGGAGCATCGCAAGCTCGCCGATCAGGACGGCGGCGCGGAGAAGTGGGGTTACGCCCCCAGTACGTCCATCAGTCTCATGCCATCGAAGAACAAGATGAGGGTTGATGCCTGGTGCCGTGACGGCACGAGCCGTGCCGAGGCAGCTAACGGCGAGCCCTTCCCCAGGGTTCCCCCGTCGTGGTTGAGGAGAGTGGAAGGCGACGCTGTCGAGGTGATCAGCGAGGAGGGAACCGCGGCGCAAGTGTGAGTTATTCCGGATAAGTCAATGCAGCCAACGGCTGCTCGAGCATGGCGGACAGGCAAGCAAGCGCTAATCAAGGCTCTGAAACCCAGAGACCCCCTGCGTCTCTGCCAGTACCTCCTGCGGAAGTGTCTCGACGCCGGGGTACGCCTGCACCACCCCGCCAGGGCGATCTCGGTCCGGACGGACATGCGCGACGAGCTCGCGAGCGTGCGCATCGCAGACACGCGGTCCGGCGCCGAGACGGACGTGCCGTGCGCGCGGGTCGTCGTCGCCGCGGGCGCGTGGTCGCCGCAGGCCTTCGCAGAGCTATTCCCGGCCGCGCCGCTCGCGCTACCCATCACCAGCATCGCGGGCCACTCGCTCCTCGCGCGCTCGCCGCGCTGGACCTGGAACAACCACCTGCAAGAAGGCTGCCACGCCGTCTTCCTCACCAGCGCTCCCGGCTACTCCCCTGAGATCTTCTCCCGCGCCGATGGCAACATCTACGTCACGGGCCTCAACTCCGCGGCGGAGCCCCTGCCCCCGCTGCCGACCGACGCGCGCCGCGGCATCCGCAAGAGCGATATCGCCCTCCTGCGCGCCACGGCGCGCGAGGTGTTCGGCGCGCATGAAGACGGTGACGACGATCACGCGGATGATCGGATAGAGGTCCTGCGCGAGGGCCTGTGCTTCCGGCCCGTCACGGCGAGGGGCACGCCGATCATCGGCCGCATCCCCGACCGCTGCCTGGGCCCCGCCATTAAGACGCGGCCGGGGGCCGAGGGCGGCGTCTTCCTCGCCTCGGGCCACGGGCCCTGGGGCATCAGTCAGAGTCTGGGCACCGGGAAGGTCATGGCTGAGATGATGCATGGGAGGCCGCTGAGCGCGGACGTCTCGAGGCTAGGCTTAGATGGGTTATTGTGACTTTGCTCGGGGAAGGAGGGGCGGTTGGTGGCATGTCAGGGCTATCGATCGGTCTATTCTGCTAGTGCTTGGGCTCTTATCGCCCCACCTCATGTAGAAAACCACAAGGGACTTTGTATAATACGAATGCCGCTCGGCTCTATCTTTCGACTCATACTAAGATCGTCGGAAAAGGCTGATTTTACATGTTTGTAAGCAGATGTCTTAGAGAGGCCAGTCGCACGACGCAGCCAGCCATGCGCCTGCAAGGTCCCTCCCGTCGTCTGTCACTGTCTCCACCTCCGTCTGTTTGCCCGCTTCAAGTCCCTCCAACCGTAGCACGTAACGCAAGGTAGGGTACGTGGCGTGGCTTACAGGCTTCTCTGCTTCCGAGCTACTCGACTACTGGGTGGATGGATGGATAAAACGCATGTGTGCTAGAAAACGAGGCGCGCAACTTGAGACAGAACACCGACTTTCCGTTTCTGCGATCGCGATGGGTGGGGTCCGTATATGTATCAGAGGGATATCCCTATCTCCATAGGGCGGGCGCCAGATGAGGACCTGGCGGGCGGTACGTGGGTTGGGCTTTTTCGAGCCTCAGGGAACTGATCCCATTCAAGTCAAATGCATAGACTATTCTATGATTTACTACGGTCGACATGGATACATATGGGTTCTCTCAGTGGCTACAGAGGTGTGTGGTACCACATATCTAGAACTCACTAGAGACATATCAAGGACATTTTCAACCAGAAGGTGGCACATGTGTTTGAAACAAGGAAAATAGTAAAGTCAAATTGGTATCTTGTCCCAGTCCGCAACACCGTAATGATGCCGCCCCTACTTGCTCCGAGATAGATAATGAACTGATATACAAGGGATGTACACGAGCCTGCAACAGCGAGACGCAAAATATATATAGTAGTGATGAAGATGATAGATGATGCACGATGATGCCCCCCAGTCGTGTCTCGCGCGATCATGACGGCTCGTTCTCAGACTCCGACTTACCCTCACTAACACCTGGTATTACAAGACATAAAGCGTCACAAATCGTGTTGCGTGGTTAATACAAATGGTGGTAAAACCTTGACGGCGACAAGGAGCAGCGGTCCTTGATGAAGTGTCGAACAGTGAAAGGGATGTTGCTTGTGTTTTTGCTTGGACTCCAGCCAGGGAACTCAAGCAGCAAAAGGGTCATCAAGCTCGAAATGTCGTTCTTGCTCCTCCTCGGCGGAGGGGTCGAGGTGGAAGACGATGCCCCGGCGCTTCCATTCCCCACGCTTGACGCAGAAGCCGGGGTCGTCCATCCAGTTGGTAGGCCGCCTCTGGTTCGAGGGGCGAGGCGGCGGGGCCAGCGGCGTCGTGGGCGTTGAAGAAGAGTCGCCATCGTCCATGTCCGCGAGGCCCGGCGGGACGGTTTGCCAGTCCTTGAGCGGCCACTGGGCCGTCTGATCGTAGATGTACGCCATGCGCCTGTTCCCGTCGCAGGGGAAGTAGCAGTTCTCGCACTTGATGGGCGAGCACTCGGGGGAGTCCTGAATGTGGTCCTCCGCGCGCGGTTGCGCCCGGTTCAAGCTGCGGCTCTCCCGTTCCTCGTCTTCGTGGTACCGCTCCTCGTCGAAATGGGGGGACGAGTTGATGTTCAGCGGCGGGTGTAGGGAGAGGGGGTCGAGGGACCCGGACCGGGAGGGTTTGCGGTGCGATTCCGTCGATGAGCGAGAGCCGGTGCTCGCTAAGCTGCCCGATAGGCTGACCTTGCGCGTGTGGAGACCGGGCTCCTCGTCGGCTTGGGCCTTGCTGTTGCAAAGCAGGTTGCCCTTTGATTTCGTGCCAAAGAGAGATGGCATCGTGGCCAGTCCGTATATATGTCTTGTGTAACCGGCTGGTGCTAGACCGTCACGATGGAAAGGAGTGCGTAGAAAGAAAATATCCGCAGAGATAATGGCAGGGGAAAAAGACTTTCTAGAAGCTGAAGGCTGAACCGTGGGGCACAGGTCGTATTCATATAGATCTCCGATCCAATGCAACCCCCCCTGTGTGCCTGGAAACCCGTTTTACCAAAGATAATTCTCTACACCACTAGCGTATACAGACCGGCATCGTACCTTGCATGCAAGGGGAAATAAAAGGCAAACCATACCTCTCATGGCGGGTAAGCGAATTCTATTGGTGGTTGCGGCCTTCGAGGATTTGTTTTAGCGCGAGTATGTGATGTGGTGGCCTGACAGGCCGATGGAGAAACGGATGCGTCATAGTTCGTAACCGTATGACATCGCCGAAGATCCCGGTTATATCAAGAAGGGCTGTGCGCGCTCTCATAGGCTTGTCATTATCAGACCGCTCACGGCTCTGGGCAGCTCGCTTGTCAGTCTACGAGAAAAAGAGTCAAACTAAAACATAGAGAGGTGGGGGTTAGTAAATGACAAGAAAACTTTGACTCTTCTGATCGCGCGAAGTGGGCGAGGGTGTCTAAAGAGTAAGCACCATGAGAAAATTTGCCGGTCATTGCCTAGTGGTGAACTTTGTTTGAGGTCATATTGATAGAACCTTAGCCAGGTGATGCCGGACTTTGGTGCGGTGCCGAGGCCGAGACTCCGACGAATGTGCTTACATATCCGGATATCCAGGGACCTGTTCCTGGCTCTCGGCTGCTCACCGGCGCATTGCGCTCCTGAAGCTGATAAAGACTTTTTATTACTGATATTAATTGTCAGCTAATTACAGGGGCCGCTTCCCAGAAATGCCACGACAACGCGCGCTCGGATGTTGTGTTGTACTGTAGAAGGGACGGAATGTGGTAGAAAAGCGGCCCGTGCTGGGGTTTTGGTTCGCATCGGATTTTCCATCCTTGATCAGATCAGATCTGATCTCGGATTTTGCATTTGCCTTGAAAGCAGGTCGAGGTTTCCGGCCGTTATGATCCCGTGGCTGCGGTTGATCTGCAGATCCTTGTCCTTGGCCGACCAAATCCCTGGCAGTTAGTGGAGATGGTCCGAGACCTTCCAAGGCAATATCTTTATAGCAAGTGTGACGGGACTCGATATCACATGCACCCCGGCCTTGACTAAATGGGCCTGATGGGCAATACATAGAGGTCAAGAAAATAGCAGCATAATCGCCAACTTCATCGAGGTTTCGAGTGACTTCTTTCCTACATCGTCTATATGCCAAGACAGCACCCGTCTGGATGTACTTATTCGGAGCTACTTAGTAATGAAGGAAGAGGTGAAGAGTGACAGTCATCGGGGATATGACTATTAATTACTCTGCAACCTTAGTACGACGATGAAAGACACAGTGCGACGATCAAAGCGCCTTCAGCGTTTCATATCCTACGGCGTTGTATAATAGGTACACATCCACTGAGCTGGCTGGTTGGCGATTGTCAAAGATGCAGCTAGCCGTCCTCGATACCAGTGGGCGACAGCGCTTACAAGCTTCAACAACGTTTGCTCGGTATCGACATTAGTAATCAGGAAAGCCTCACTTTGCTCGAGTCAGTGGAGGCCCAATTGTGCGGCCTTGGCCGCCCAATCGTGTACTTTCCATCCGAACTGTACTACGTTGGGAAATACCTCTTCCATATAACCCGTGCACACAACTCGTTCGAAATTAGCAAGAGGTCTTCGCTGCCGGCAGTCTCCCTCCTGCCGAGTAGATCTCAGCTGATGAGGATGAATTGAGTTTGGGCCGAGCTTGTTAGTACTACTAGTGGCTCGATCCCTCGCAGTTTCTGTAACTACGTGGCGCATGGAGTAGGCATTGCAAAGAGGGCCGTCGTCCGCCAAAAGCTGTATCCAATCGTCTCCCGGGGACGAAGATCCGGTATGTTGGAATCCGGGTAGCCGGGCCGGTGCTAGCTAGCCGAGTCTGGTCCTCGAGTCAAAACCCACATGATGGCTACGTTAAGTGTTACAATAGGCTTTTTCTTAAGGGTTTGACGTTGCAGGCTCTAGTGACGGAATACTGAGGCGGAGCCGGGGATCTTACGGTTGAAGCGTTGTTTTTTGGTGAGACGTTGCGCCGGATGTTGGTCAGGTCCAGCCATATACGAAAGAGAAACTGTCTTCGTCAGCCGAACAGCTAGGTACAAAATCCTAAACCGTCCTACGCTAGAGCTGACGAGTCTTGTAGCCCAATGTTCGCAACTGTCGTAGACTATGCCTTGATATGCACAACTCCATGGCCTATATGTTCGCAGTCCGCCTTCCCCTGATATCTCTGCATAGAGCAACGCAAACAGCCTCGAGGTGACGCAAGCTAAAAACTTGTCACATACGTTTTATTTCACAACTTGGGCTATAATGATACGGCGATTCCACCATAGTAGAGTAGGAGTACCTTGCAACCCAACCGATTGTGATTTCTGCAGCTTCCTGGACTAAGCTTGAGCCGGACCCGAGTATCTAATCGAATCGTATCCAGATGTTTGCCGGCAGTCCTGCTAGACGCATCATCAAATTTAACGGTCTCATCTTCTGGTTGGTGGCTGAATGTTGCTGGCTTAGTGCGAATTCTATTCCAGGAACCTTTTTCATCTGAGATTCCCAAGCCCTTTAGGCTCGCCAGTACAGGGCGCCTCCTGGTGGGCGGGATTCGTCGGCGATGTATGCTATCCGGCTATCCGGCTGTCTGGTGATCTCGGCTTAATAAGATCCGACGTTGTAGTCCGCGTTCGTGCGGGGATTATCCCACAATATTATAGCATGACTCCTAAGGCTACCTACGGGAGGCGGGCGAGTCTCGGGCAGCACTCTAGGCGAGCCGCGCGGATAGTTGGCCTAGAACCCCGCGAGCGAACCACGACTAAGTTTCGAGGCGCAGATGATGTCCATTTATAACACGCCATCATGCTCTCCTGGAAGTCTCTTGACACGTTTCTGCTCCCAGTTATCAAGGTCCTTGGCGGCCAATCTCTGCGTGTCCAAGGTTAGTACCTACCCCTTAAAATTTTCTGTAGATGAATGTCACAGAGTGACCTTACATAATATTCGTCTTTGATATTGACTTTTCGTCCCGCCTTGCCAACGCCTAATTCCTCGTCCCGAGTCATTTGCCGGACACGGCGGTCGTGCTTCTCGTAGCGGACTGCCGTCGCGGGCGTCAGGACAAAGGAGCCGCCGACAATGACCGACATGAACGGTAGGCCAAAAAGCAGGAACGGGTGCTTCGCCATAAGTGCGCGGTATTTCGCGGCAAAAGTGCCGGCTTCCGCGGCGCTTCGATACCTCTTGGACTGGAATACAGCCATTTTGAATGCGCAGGGAATCGATTTCTGAATCGACCGTGGATGTGCTCTGCGAATCCAAGTTCGAAGTGATAGGAATGACGAGCGTAACAATAAATCTTGTTATCAAGCTTTAGCCCTCGTACTCGCCGAGCTTATGCGTTGGTTCAATTTTAGAGAAGTTAGGGAGCAGGAGCTCCAAGAGACCATGACATAAAACACGAATGATAACATCAATTGGAGGCAGTAGTAGTAGCGTGGTCCCACTTGTGCAGCTGTGGATACCGTTTTGGGGCAGCTGCTTACATAAGGTATTCCGTTACAAAAGTCAAAGAGCGCATTGGCCACATCATGCTCATTGGCGCGTGCTTAGTTTGCTGCTGTATGGACTCTTTAATTGATTTTTTGGAGCTCAAAAGCAAACCGACGCTGGATCTCACGTGCCCTCGTGTCAGTTTCGTGTTATTGGCTTCTACCGCGACGGAGTTGACAACATTAACATTCGGACCAGACAAATATACCATTGCCGCATGCTGGATTATGTCTCATGCTGTAATTCTATTATAGCCAGAGAAAGGATGAGCATCGCTAGTTGACGATGCCGCCAACTTCCTATGGAAGACCAGGACCTCAAGGTCGCGAGAACTTCACCAACGGTTCCACCCACCATGGTCAGCCCCCGCCTTCCACGTTAGCTGCCCAGCTCGTGGAGAACATCTCAGCTTCAGCGAGATCTTCGCGCCCGGATGAGACTGCGGAACTGAGCAAACTGATTGGCATCATTGAGAGAGTCAAGGATGAACCCGACAACTTGAAAACCCGCGAGGAGCGTGTCGGGCATAATCACATGCTCATATATGTCTATGCTCGCGTCACACTGGAAGGCCTCAAATGGGATGATCCCTTTGCGGATAGGGTGCATCTCCGGTCGGAGGCGCTGGGGGCAATCAATTTTCTGAAGGTTGCTGTCACCGAGACCCCGGAGGTCCTCCTTGCTACCTCGGACCCCGGCTGTTTCCTCTTTAGAGGCAAAGAGCCACTCTGGATATGGATATTCCCGAAAGTCCTGAAGATGCTCGGGTATAATAAGTCTGTTGACTTGGCAGCCGCTATCGAGCCGTTTTTCCAGACTGTATTCTCCGTCGCATGCCGGAGCACTGCTTTGTGGTCATTTATACCCCAGTTTCTAGACTACCTTAAGCTCAACTTCACAGGTGAGTATCTACCTGTCCGAGTCCCGGGATGATGCTCCTAACTGAGATCCGATAAGCTATATGCTCTCGGTTGGCAGAAATCAAGGCTCCCTCCGCGAACAAAGACCTGTCTATAGGACTTCGATTGCCTACAGACTCGTTTCTTGAGAAAATTGAAAGTGGCGACTCGCAGCTATTGCAGCATCAATGCACGTACACATTGCCGCTAGCATCACAGGCGTTCCAGCATGCCACTGGCCTCTTGTCTATTATGACACTTCCTTTCACTCGCCGTGTTCCAGGATCTCACATGTCGTCTTTTCAAGAGCACATACCATCGCTTCTGGATGCATACCTTTCCTTGCACGAGGCTCAGAAACAATGTCACCATCTATCTCCTACTTGCCTGCCACTTCTCCTACAGAACACCTTGCAAATCTTAGGAACGGTTCCGAACACGAGCATTGCCGATCCTCTAGTGCAGGAGAAAGCATTGATCGTATTGGTGATAATTTGCATTGAGCTATCCAATCATCCCACGGCGAATTTCGCCGAGGACCCAGCGGGTGTTGATTGTCGACTGCTCTGCAAAGCACTTGTCAGGATTGCTGATGCCTGTTTGTATTCGAAGCCCCTGTCAAGGCTAGTCGCATCACAACTATTACCAGCACTGGAAAAGCAGCAGGTCCATAACGACGCGGCTATTGTTAGGAACGATTTATGGGTAAGCGTTTTACGTTGGGCGCCCCAGGTAGTTACTAATGGTGACCCAGAAATGTTTGGAGCTCCTTCGAAGGGTAACTGTTGATCCTGCGCCCACATCGTTGGGGTCAGCTCTACAGCCTGACCAATTCGCTACCCATGACCTACGCCATCAGGTGAAGTCTTTGCAGATTGCGGCAAATGAAAACGTTCCCAACGAGCCGCAACTAAAACGTAGGAAAGTGGCGGAAGAATCAAAATCTTTACCTCGCATTACTTCCCATATCTATGCTACCTTGCAAGTAGAGCCCGAGGAAGGTCTCGCGGGTCTAGACGGCGTGTTACAGTATGTCTTTCTCTACCACCTTGCTGTACGCTACTGACCACTTTAGAAACCGCTTTTCAGACCTGGACGAGCGTCGACAGTGTCAGATCATCGATGTTTTGGGCTACGTCTGTTGTGCTGTAGATAATACGCTCGTGATCGCCGATAGAAAGGAGGCGAATTCGCTGACGCTACACTGCTCGCACTGTCATGATGCCGTGGGTAACCGCGATACCCCCCTCTGTCTTGATCTCACGACGAAGAAGAAGGCCTTGGGATTGTTCTCCTCTTTGGTACAGCTCCCGAGTTTTGCGGCTTCACGGCGGCCACGTGTTACTGCAATGGTAGCACTGAGGCGCCTAGGCAAGCACTGCTGCGATCCCGAGTTTCTCGATATCGAAACTTCCGTGGCAGCACAGTGGTGCTGGAAGTCGTTACAGAGCTCGGTAAGGGAGTTGCGCATTGCTTCAGGGTAATATACGGAACTCTATTGCACGAAGATATGAACTGACCATGTCACAGCCGGACGCTTGCCATCTTCTTGAGCGAGATGAGTACAGATACGTCTGACACCATCTACAAAAATCGGACCATTGTTCTCAAACTGCTCCGCTCGCTCTCGGAGCAGAATCAACCGCATCTGACGGAGACGTGCATCATGGCCTGGTCCCAGATCGGAAGGTATTGTTGCTCCCGTCGCATCCTCCAGAGAGTGTAGCTGATATTCTATTCCCTACCAGCGTCGTAACTGAGGACCAGCTTAACCTCGTTCTTATCAAACTTGTCGAGTATTTAGGGCAAGCAAGCGTCATTGCTTCTGCCACAGCTTTCACAGAGGTATATCGTTATGTTCCCCGCTTGTTAACTATGGGATGCTGATTCTATGGAGATCATGAACATTGCCCAGTGTCGGCAGATAACTCCTCGCCAACTGCTCGAACCGTTCTGGCGATCCCTTGCCTTTTCTGCGGTCAAAGACTGCGTTACACAGCCAAAATTGATTCGGTTCTTGGCGGAACTGATGTCGATGAACATTCAGGATCTGATTCTACACATCCATGGCCATGCCATGCCCTGGCTAGTACTGACGAAGAAGCGAGACGTCATCCAAAAGATTGCGGAAGTAAGGGGCGAGGAAGAACCCTGGCAGCCATGTCTGGACAACGCCAATCTCGGTCCCATACTTGCTCTTCTCCTAGTACAAGAAGTATCAGACGTGCAGGAGTATTCCATGACATTACTCCGCCAGATATCTTCTCACTTTGATGGCCTATCCCTTGTGGAGCTCCTTCAGATGGAGCCGCTGATCACTACATTGGAACTCCTGAAGGCTGCTGGTGATGCAGACGAGACTCATAAGCCGCACGTAAGCTCATTCGTGTCTACTTCCTTTCATTCCGTTCCTGCTGGTACTAATGACTTCTCAAGATACGGGGCGCCTTAAATCAGATGGCCCTCTTGATCCTTGCCGCTTTTGGAGAGACAAAGCAAAAGAAATCGCATGCGACTGGCCGGTTCCTTCAACAACATGCATTGGGCTTGATGGCTCGACTGACCGACGTCATTAATGATACGTCGGGTATCCAGAACCCAACACAGGAACGGCAACGCTGCATCAAAGCAATGGAGGAAATGATCAGAATAGGCAAAAGTTACATACGCATTGCTCGGCCCCAAGTAAGTCCAACATTTCAAGTCTTGATTCACAGAAGCTGACAAACGGTAGATGTCCGCCTGTCTCTTGGCAGCCATGTCAGATGATGGGCTTCGCTCTTCTGCATTCTCCTGTTGGGCTGCCATGCTTCTACACCTCGAAGAGGAGGATGTTGAAGTGCTAATCGAGACAACATTCTTTCTCATCAGCCATTACTGGGCCTCCTTCGACACTGCAACGCAGGACTTATCACGGGATTTAATTGAGACCTTGCTGAACCGGGAAAGAGCAATCCTAGAGGATGTCATCAGCAAACTACCGTCTTTTAGCCACATCAACGGGTTAGCGGATGTGGAAGCAAAGCTAAGTACGCTTCGTAAACCTGTCGATAATCGTACAGCATTCTTCCTCTTGAGTGAGAGGATAAGCCATGAAAATGCTGGTGTCGTCCTCCAGGCTCTGAGAGAGCTCGCGTCTTATCTGCAGAAACAGCAAGGCTACCTGCAGGCGTCGGCCGTGAGTGAGCAGCCTGACTCTGTCGTCCCGACCCTCGCCCGCGCGCTGCTCAACTGCGCCTCGAAGTATAACGGGATCCATGGGGAGATCAGCAGCCTCTGTACGCAGTGCATTGGCCTGATGGGATGTTTGGACCCAAACCGCGTGGATACAGTTCGAGCCGAGAAACAAATTGTAGTCAGAGGCAATTTCGAGGAGTCGAGCGAATCGATAGACTTTGTCGTCTTCTTATTGGAAGAGGTCCTAGTCAAGTCGTTTCTTTCGGCCACAGACACTAAGCTGCAAGGATACTTGTCTTATGTAATGCAAGAGCTCCTCGAGAGGTGCGATATTAAATCTGCCACCATGCTAGCCGGCACCAGAGATGCCGAGCCTATCTATCGGAAATGGCTTTCGATATCTGAAGGGGCTAGAGAAGTCCTCACGCCGTTCCTCTCCTCCCGATACGTCCTCGCCCCTATGCCCCAGCAGCCAACGGAATACCCGATCTTCCGACCTGGTAAAATCTATGGCAACTGGATCCGAACCTTTACCCTCGACTTACTTCGAAGGCCCCAAAACGGTTTCGCTTCGCTAATCTTTGAACCCCTATGTCGGGTGATTCGGGTCAAAGATCTTTCAATTGCCGAGTTCCTTCTCCCTTACCTGGTACTTCACATAGTCATCGGCGAAAACACCACGGGAGAGGTACGCAATAACGTCCTACATGAGTTCCTCAGCGTTCTCCAACATGAACTATCACATGAAGCAAGCTACGCAGAAAAAGAGGATAAGAAACTGTATTGTGAGGTGGGTCTATCACAAGAGAATTATTTGTTTATAACGTTGCTTACGAATATAGGCCGTGTTCCGTGTCCTCGACTATGCTAGCCGGTGGATTCAGGCTAAGAAGTCCCAGCCGAACCTGAGCCCTAGGGACGTCACTGCCATTCAGCAGGTTCAGGATATTCTCGACTCCATCCCTGCTGAACTGATATCCCAAAGAGCAGTGGACTGTCAAGCGTATTCGAGAGCTCTCTTCCATCTAGAACAACATATCCGACAGGTCGAGGGCAACAACGCGGATGTGGACGAGAAGGACCGATTGCTGCAGAGGCTTCAAGATATTTACACGCAGATTGATGAACCCGATGGTCTCGAGGGCATCTCTGCCCACCTTCATGTCCTCGATATTAACCAGCAAATTTTGAGTCATCGGAAAGCTGGACGATGGACGGCAGCCCAAACTTGGTACGAGATTAAGCTTGCGGAGAATCCTGACAACATCGATGTCCAGATTGATCTCTTGACGTGCCTGAAAGAATCAGGACAGCATGGTAAGTTATAGTCTATCATGGGTAGTACCATGGCTAACGGCCAGGCAGATGTTCTTCTGAATTATGTTGAAGGTATTGAGAAGCACACTGCTGTCACAACCATCAATCGGATAGTGCCGTATGCCGTCGAAGCATCCTGGGCGACCGGAAGATGGCAAACGATGCGCAAGTTTATCTCCAAGTACCAAGGGGATCACACCGAAAATTTCAACGTGTCTATTGCCCAAGCTCTGCTCTACCTACAACAGGGCTGGACGAAATCCTTCGTTGAAGAAATGAAAATTTTGCGCGAGAGAGTCGCCTCGTCCATGACGTTCTCTGCCACCTCGTCTCTTCAGACGTGTCACGAACCGTTGCTCAAGTGTCACGTACTGACAGACCTTGAACTTATTGCTGGCATCAACAATGATGAGACCCAACACATCCAAGAGACCCTCAAATCTCTCAACCGGCGTCTCGAAGTCCTTGGCTCCTATGTCAATGACAAGCAATATGTATTAGGGATCAGGCGCGCTGCGATGGAGCTAATGAGGTATGTCTTTGCTAGTTGTAGTGTGTTTCAAAAGTTAACTTGACCAGACCAAAGTTTAGCAACCTGGATATCTCCGCTCTGTGGCTTGCGAGCGCCCGGCTGGCGAGAAAAGCCAATTCCATGCACCAATCGTTCAATGCCGTGCTGCACGCCTCAGAGCTTGGTGATGGTTCTGCTACGATTGAGAACGCCCGCCTCCTATGGAAAGAAGGCCATAGTAGGAAAGCCATTCAGGCTCTTCAGGGGGCCATTGCTAGCACCTCTTTCACCAATGGAAGTTTTGCCGAACACGACTCGTCAGAGAAGAACCTCGAGTCCCAGCAAAGCATGCTTACAGCACGGGCTCATTTACTCCTTGCGAAGTGGCTTGATAATGCAGGCCAGACCCATGCGTCCGCGCTGCGGCAACAATATCAAAACGTCCCAAAGAGCTACGCCGCTTGGGAGAAAGGTCATTATTATCTCGGCAGGCATTACAAAAAGGTGCTCGAATCTGAGAAATCGCTGAAGATGGAGGATCAAAGCGAACAGTACCTCAGTGGGGAGACGGCGAAACTTGTGATCGAAAATTACATTCGATCTCTTAATTACGGAACCAAATACGTGTATCAGACACTTCCACGCATCCTCACCCTCTGGTTGGAAATGGGGGCCCAGCTCGACAAGGCTCCTGAAGGCAGAGTCTCGCTTTCGCGGGAGCTCTACCATCGCCGCAAAACGCTTTTGGACTCACTCCACAAGTACCTAAACAAATACATCAATCGCCTGCCTGCGTACATCTTCTATACTGCACTACCTCAGCTTGTGGCGCGTATTGCGCATCCCAATCCGGAGGTGTTCATGCTCCTGCAAGAAATCATTTTGAAAGTCGTGGAAGCGCATCCTAGGCAAGCGTTATGGAGCTTGTTCGCTATCATGACTTCTAAACAGGCTACTTCCGAGCGTAGGACTCGAGGGCAACAGATCCTGCATAGACTAAGGGGCGCGAGCAAGAAGGTGGAGAACGGGTCCTTCGATCTCAAGTCAATATTGCGCATGGGCGAGAAGCTCGCGGACCAATTACTCATGGCTTGCAACAACGGAGATTTCCAAAGCAACAGGACTACCATGGCGAGCATCACACGGGATCTGGGGTTCAACCATAAATGCACGCCGTGTCCACTGGTTGTTCCAATCGAGGCTTGTCTGACTGCCACGCTGCCCACGCTCACCGACAACGTGAAGAAACACAAGGCCTTTTCGCGGGATGTCATAACAATTGACTGTTTCCTGGACGAAGTCTTGGTGCTGGGATCTCTGGCAAAGCCGCGAAAACTCACCGCCCGTGGGTCCAATGGCGTCAACTACGGGCTCCTCATCAAGCCAAAGGACGATCTTCGGACAGACCAGCGTCTCATGGAATTTAATGGCATGATCAACCGGTCTCTCAAGCGAGATGCGGAATCTAGCAGGAGACAGTTGTATATCAGAACGTACGCGGTCACTCCTCTGAACGAGGAGTGTGGTATCATCGAGTGGGTCTCGGGTCTTAAGACGCTACGGGATATCCTTCTCAGCATCTATCGATCGAAAGGGGTTGTCCCTAACTACAACCATCTCGCGGCGATGATGAGAGACGCGACTACTGGCGACAAGAACATCAAGATCTTCACGGAAGGGATCCTTGGGATGTTCCCATCGGTACTTCCACAGTGGTTCATCTCGCAGTTCCCCAACCCCACGGCTTGGTTCGCGGCAAGACTCAGATACACCAGGTCTTGCGCTGTCATGTCCATGGTGGGTACGATCCTGGGGCTGGGTGACCGGCACGGCGAGAATATTCTACTGGAAGAAGGAAACGGCGGCATTTTTCATGTGGATTTTAACTGTCTCTTCGACAAGGGCCTCACGTTCGCGCAGCCCGAGAGGGTCCCTTTTCGCCTGACTCACAACATGGTAGCAGCCATGGGCATCCACGGCTACGAGGGACCGTTCAGGAAGTGCTCGGAATTGACATTGAGCATCCTTAGACAGCAGGAGGAGACGCTGATGACGATCCTCGAGGCGTTCATCTACGACCCGACGCTGGACCTGCAGCGGGACAAGAAGAGGAAGCACGAGGTGGTGAGGCTCAATCCCCAAAGCGTTGTGGATAACATCAGACGCAAGGTCAGGGGCCTGCTGCCCGACGAGAGCATACCTCTGGGCGTGGAGGGACAGGTGGAGGAACTCATCAAGCAGGCTGTGAACCCGAGGAATCTTGCAGCCATGTATATCGGGTGGTGTCCTTTCTTATGAGAAGTCAGGACCCGATGCGACGCAACTTCAGTGGAAAAAACCATGATCAAAGGCGACTGGCAACGGACTGTAATTGGTGCTGTATCTGTAGCTGTATATTTTGACAGCTGTAAAGGTGTTTACGATTAGACGAATAATGATGGATGTCAATTGGTATTAGATGCGTCCTCTGAAAGGTGGTCTAAGGGTGACCATTGCTCCCCTTGGACTTTATGGCAGAATTGACTGAGAACAGGGATAAGACCAAGAATAAATCTGATAAATGAAATGATTGCGATGTTAATCGAGATTTAATTCCTAGGAATACTGACCTATCCCAAATTAGAACGGAAAACAAGAAATTATGAGAAGATGAGGGGGTAGCACAGCAGGAAAGTCCGTGTCTTCTTCGCACCTTCTAAAAGTTGCATTTAGTGGGTGGTGGTGGTGGCCTGGAGGTGCTGCCTAGAGCCAGAAAATTCCCTACAGCAGAATGACAGAGTGACAGGAGCTTTGACGCGCCTCTTAAACCCGCCAGAGGAAACCCATTCGTCCCTGTCCCACGCGTCCCATCCTCAAACAACCTGGACTGCTTTCTTTCGTACCTCAATCTCTATTCATCTCTGAGAATTCGAACGCCTGCATAGCGATCTGTCTGATACTGAAGTGTCTCTTCTTCCGGAAGTCTGTTTTCGACATAGGAAATTGCACTTGTTCGCAGTGTTCCCGCTGCGGTGCCCAAATCCATTTCAACTGCATTCATCTCATCTGCACCAGCCGTCTTCTGCATCTCTGCAGTAGATTTGGATCACCTAACTTACGCTATCTAAATACCTCTACACCAATTCCCCAAGCTGCCTTCTACGACACTCGTCATTTCAATACTACAGACTAACAGCAATCCGACACCTACTTTCTGTGCATTTCAGACGAGATGTCTTATCGCGTCGGTAAGTGTCACCTTTTTATTATTCCTTTTTCATCTTTTGCCTTCCCCTGCGGAAGCCTGGCACACTTTCCGCCACCGGATTTGACGTCACTCACAGGAAGTCAGATGGCTTGCGCCCAGATCTTCCTCGTCCACTTTACAATGCGGTTTCTTTCGAGAGTCTTCTCAGACTTTGAAACTAGTATATTGCTGACAAGTCTCACAGAGTTGTCGAAGAATAACCGCGCTGGCTGCCAAGATGGCGTATGCAAGAATGATGCCGTGAAGATCGCCAAAGGTGAACTTAGACTCGGTACTTGGGTCACCATGCCCGGCGGGGAGCACGGTTCCTGGCGATGGAGACACTGGTAGGCCTCTCTCTTGCCCATGGTGCGAGACGGGTTTGGCTAACTAGAAAATAGGGGCTGCGTGTCCGGCTTCACCATTTCCAACATCCAGGAAAACATCAAGAGTGGCGATGGTGATTATGACTGGAATATGCTCGATGGTTATGATGAACTAGAGTAAGTTACTTCGTACGCGTTCCGTATCTTGACCTTTACTGACCCTCGAAAGTGACCATCCGGATGTACAAGAGAAGATTCGACGTGTCGTCACCCAAGGACACATTGATCCAGAGGACTTCAATGGCGTAAGTAGCATTCAGGTAACCCAGTGATAAAGCACTGACTGATGTCATAAAGGATCCCGAGTTCAACAAGCCTGGCCAGAAGGCTATCCGCGGCCGCGTCAAGAAACCTAAGGCCGGGGATGATGAGGTGAGTGTAGCTGCAATATACCAAGCAATTTACCGCCCTCATTACTTACACTTAGCTTAGGCCGCTGGAGAGGGCGACGCGCCTAAGAAGAAGCCTGCTAAGCGAGGCCGCAAGAAGGCAGCCGAGGACGACGACGATGAAGAGGAGGCCCAACCTGCTAAGAAGAAGGCCAGGGGTGGCCGCAAGTCCAAAGCAGCTGCGGATGACGACGATGAGGAGGAGGTCCAACCTCAACCTTCTAAGACAAAGGCTAAAGGTGGTCGCAAGTCCAAGGGAGCTGCGGAGGAAGACGAGGACGAGCCTCAGGGAGTAGCTCCCGCCAAGAAGTCGCGCAGCAGGAAGGCGGCCAAGAAAGCCCCCCCACGTCCGGCCGTTGATGATGATGATGAAGTCGAGACCGAGGAGGAAGAGGCCGACGAGCCTGAGTATGAGCCTGAGCCCGAACCCGAGCCTGTTCCCCAGGCCAAGGGTAGACGCAGTCGCAAATCCACCAAGACTGCAGCTGTGGACGAAGACGACGATGATATCGCCGTCGATCCTGCTCCCACTAAGTCTAGGCGTGGCCGTTCTAAGAAGGCTTAAGCATTTCCAGGCAGAAACAAGGTATGTTGTATCTTACTGAGCGACATCCTGCTTTAATCTTGACCGACTAATTTGGGTAACAGGAAGATGCGGGCTTTGATTGTCCTCAGCTTCGATATCATGTACCATCATCTCATTGTGTCACCACAGTCGTCATCGCGGCGGGCTATTGTATTGGGACTGGCAGCTTTTGCTTTGCCCGCCTTGGCTGATCAAGGTTTGGAGAAGTTGTCAGTCCACGAATTGTTTCATATAGGGCCGGTCATGCAGCACGGGGTTTCGCGAGGAGTGTGCGAATGATACCAAAAAGGGTTAGCGGAGGGTTTGCTCTATTAATTGTACCAACTTACGCACACCTAGTGAGTGAGCTGTTGATTGTGAAATCTCCTATTTTACGGGCTGGGCTACCGGTCTGCGTTGCCAGCATAGGGTTCGGGAGCGCCACATAAGCTCTTAATGACTAATTTGGCACATTTAACTATGATACTTCGTTGTTCCTTCGTACGGGATATTGAATCCAGAGACCCAACAGAAGCCACGGATAAATGCAATCACAGGAACAGGTATCCAAAAAGAATCGAGACACAGAGAAACAGCTGGGTTAGGGGCCGGCGTGGCTCAAGCTGCCCTGTAGCACTAAATGCCCAATCAGTGGGGACATGCCGCTACGCTAGGCTTACCTGCTAAGGTTAATCTAGGGTGACATCAGATTGACCCCAGTAACTACAGCAGTCCAGCAGGTACGTAAATTACCTAAGTTTACAGCTATTGCAACCCCCAATCCCTCGTCATCACGTCGATAGCTGCTGTGTCGCCTTCGTAGCTACAGTACAAGTCGTCCAAACTACTAGTTGATCTACTTTTACCATCCTCGTGAGCCGATGGCTCTACGCAATATCTAATGCCCCCCATTCCCATCTAGCCAGACAGAAGAATATCTACAGCTGGCACGTCAGACACAGACAAAATGCATATACAACAGCACTTCCGGCCTCTCTCGCTCTCCTTGCTCTTGGCCCTGCCCGCCGCCGTGCGCGCCGTCTTCCAAGACGAGGTCGGCCATATCGACTACCACCATGAACTCCTCGGCGTCCCCCAGCGTGAAACCACCTTCTTCCACCGCCCGATACCTGACGAGAAGGCGAGTCTCCTCTATACATTGAGCGACCTCGGCGTGCTCGGCGCCGTCAATCCCGGCAATGGCGCCCTGGTCTGGCGGCAGGTGCTGAACCCCAATATCAGCGATAGCATATTCGGCCGTGGTGATACCGGACATCTGAGAGCCGTGGAGGATGAGAAGTGGCTGGCAAGCGCCCTGGGAAGTTCTGTGCAGGCCTGGGATGCGTTGTCCGGCCGCAATGTCTGGTCCCTCGACTTCGAGGGCACCATCAAGGACCTCGAGGTCATGGGTTTGACTGAGAGCGAGCAGAGGGACGTCCTTGCGCTACACGCCGAGGACGACGCGACCGTACTGAGGAGGATACACGGGACGGAAGGTCGCGTCGTGTGGGAACACAGAGAGGTCACCAACGACGTGCCGTTGCAGGTCAGCACCAACGTGGAGAAGGTCTTTGTCGTTACGCTACACGGTTCCCTCCTCTCCTACAGCCTCAAGGTCATTGTCCTGGATACCTTGACGGGTAAGAAGCTGGACGAGATACCTATCGGTACCAAGGGCGAGGTGCAGAAAGAGGAGGACGTCATGTTCGTCGGGTCTAACTCCGCCGCACCCGTCGTCGCCTGGACCGACAACACCATGACGACGCTGAAGATCAACGTGCTCGGCACCAAGACTACTAAGGGATTCCCCCTAATCGCCGATGCGACGGGTGTCGAGATTCATGCGCCTCATCTAGTCCAGTCGTCACCTCACTTCTTAGTCCACACTCGGACCAAGACGGGTCATAAGGGTGACGTTTTTCATGTCGACCTAACGAATAATGCTATCACCAAGGCCTATGAACTGCCACTATTGGAGGGGGAAGGTACCTTTTCGACGAGCTCATTGGCTGCAAACGTCTACTTCACTCGGGTCACGGCTGGCGAGGTCATCGTCACGTCCTCGCAGTCGCACGGCATTCTCGGCCGCTGGTCTCTTCAGGGTGGGGCAGACAAGCTTCAAGCCCTGCACGGTGTTTCCGAGGTCATCAAGAAGGCCGCCGACAGCTATGCTGTGAGGTCGGCAGTTGTAGATGACGCCGACGATTGGGTTCTGATCCGCAATGGGGAGCTCGAATGGACTCGTCCCGAGGGCTTGAGCGGCGCCGTTGCCGCTACTTGGGCCGAGATCCCCGAGTCCGAGGAGCTGGCGAAGACTCTAGAGGCCGAGGCTCATAGCAATCCACTCCAGGCCTACATACACCGGGTCAACCGTCACATTGACGATCTTCAGTACCTACCCCACTGGCTGCAGTCCATTCCTGGACGTCTCATGAGCAGCATCCTCGGCTCGGAGGGCACTAAATCTGGTGATACACTCATGCGAGATAGCTTCGGGTTCAACAAGCTTGTCGTGCTTGCGACCAAACGAGGAAAGCTCTACGGTCTCGATGCGGGCAACCAAGGCAGGATCATCTGGAGCAAGAAAGCCAGTGAGACGCCTGCTGTCAAGCCTTGGGACGTGAAAGCTATCCATGCCGATAACGTCAAGGGATTCGTCACCGTTCGCGGAGCGCATGGAGAATACATCATTGTCAAGTCTGATACCGGTAAGACTGTCGAAACAATGCCCTCTGGCCTGTTTCCCCCGACCGAGGGCGCCGTCCTCGTAGACAGCGACGCCGGCCCGTGGCTACTCCCCATCGGCATTGGTGGTCAGGTCAACGAAATCTCTAGCTCTTGGGCTCCGAAGCAGACCGTCGTCACTCGCACTTCCGAAGGGGGCATACAGGGTCTCATGTTTGCGCCCGCTGGCGAGTATGCCATCTCCACGGCTGCCTGGACGTTCTTACCCCCTAAAGGTCAAAAGATTGTGAATATCGCGAGCCGGCCGACGCATGACCCTATCGCTTCCATCGGCCGCGTACTCGGAGACCGCAGCGTGAAGTACAAGTATCTAAACCCGAACATCGTTGTGGTGGCATCTATCGACGAAACCGACCTCTCACTCACCATCTACCTACTGGACACCATTTCCGGCCAGGTGCTGCACTCCACGAAATACGAAGACGTCGATCCCAGTAAGGAGATTAGCTGCGCCCTCTCGGAGAACTGGTTCGCCTGCTCGTTCTACGGCGAGTACAAGCTGCGCGAGTCGTCGCAGCCGCAGAGCGTCAAGGGCTACCAGCTCACCGTCTCGGACCTCTACGAGTCGGAGCTATCCAACGACCGCGGGCCCTTCGGCGACGGCGACGCGGCCAACTTCTCGTCGCTGGCACCCGTCGACAATCCAGTCGCCGGCTTGCCGCTCCCCGCCGTCGTCTCCAAGTCTTACGTGCTCTCCACGCCGCTGACGGCGCTCGCCGTGACGCAGACCAAGCAAGGGATCAGCGCACGCCAGCTCCTCGCGTACGCGCCGGAGCTGCGATCCGTCGTCGGCTTGCCCCGCGCGGCCCTCGACCCCCGTCGCCCCGCCGGCCGCGACCCTACGCCGCAGGAGCTCGAGGAGGGCCTCTCGCGCTACGGCGCCGCGTTCGAGGTGGACCCACGCTGGGCGCTGAGCCACATGCGCGACGTCGTGCTGGATCCCAAAGGCTCCCTGAAAAGAATCGCGGCGGCCCCAGCCGTCCTCGAGAGCACGTCCCTCGTCGTCGCGTACGGCGGGGTCGACGTCTTCGGCACCCGCGTCGCGCCCAGCGCCGCCTTCGACGTGCTCGGCGCCGGGTTCAACAAGCTCGCGCTTGTGGCTACCGTCGGCGCGCTTGCCCTGGGGGTTGGTGTTTTGGGGCCTTTGGTGAGTATTTAAACACTTTTTATCCCCCTTCAGTTTTCCCATCTTGAACAGGTCATATGTCTAATTTTTGATCGACATTCGATTTTCTTGTCTCCCCCTTCTACAGGTTTCCTTCACTCCCCCATTCGTATCACTATGCTAATGTGTTTCTTCGAGCAGGTCAGGAAAAAGCAGATAAACATGCGGTGGGGTGGGACTTAGTAGAGAAAGGGGGGTTACGGACGGTGACATTCTTTACGTGGAATTGTTTTAGGTTACGAAGGTCGCTGTCATGATGTACGGGAAACGTGGGAACGGGGTTATCAATAGATTCGGATGCTAATAGTAGCTTCATCTTTAACCCGGTGCTATGGGTAACACGAGGGATATCGAACAAGAGGTCACTACGCTGGTTCGCCTGTTCCAGATATGCCTTGATCGCCTGCGAAGTGAGTCCTAGAGTTAAGCATGGAAGATTTTCGACGCGAATGAGCAGCTGTAATAAATGCCTATATACGTGTGCATGTGTACACCTCAGACAGCCCAGTGCTGAACATTCTAGTACGGTACGAGGCATATGTCTGTCGACGCATTCCTCGAAGGCATTTTATGGTGTTGTACGCTAGATACCCAAGCGACCAACTATGTGCCCCAGGATTGTATAAATAACTGGCTAGCGATGAACCAGTTCTTATTCTTCCCGGGCGATGTGACTTCGGTTACCAGAGGGGATGGGGCACGACTCGCTACGAATACACTTCACTTATTAAGCTTCGAATGGTACAGAGAGCCGGCGGCGGGATATCCCGAAACTGTCTGTCTCATGCTGCTTGCTACTTAAACTTCCCGCTTTTAGTCGGGCGCTCAACCATTGGAAGTACGCCGAAGCCTAATTTAAGTACATCTGTCTATCTCCTCGTTCCTGCGTTGACGTTGATAGAATCTTGTGTGGTCTGGGATATAGCCGGCCCTAATGGACCGTTCGGGGCTGTGTAGAACTGCCTGTGCCCAACGTTTCTTCTTTTAAGAGGGAGGTTTTGATCCTACCCAACGGCTCCCAATCCTACGTCAGTTCTGCCCAACTGTGTGACGAAATAAAGTCGCTCCGACCCGTCCGTTAAAGAAACGGATACCAGGAGATTGGACGGACCAGGCATGATCCCTTTGCGAAAGAGCTTTTTGGAGCAAGCAGCAGTTGGAGGGGCGTTTCATGTGTAAGAGAGCCCGACATGTTAACGCTAGCAGCCAGTTCTCGCGCTACGTACGAAGAACCAGGAATCACACCCTTGCCGGCCTAAGTTACATCTATTATCCTAGAAAGCCGTTCGAACGGGCGGGCCAACTACTGCATCATGCACCAGCGCTTCCATGGTGCGTCCGTAGGAAGGGGGGGGGGCAACGCTTGATCGCAAACACCGGCTTCTGCTTGGAGCTATGATGAAGCCGAGTTCCGGCATAAAGCCAGCTCGCTGGGCGGCGAGGGATCGGATTGGGTGCGAAACCCCATGGAGGACGGAACACCAATGCGGTTTCGGGGAATCGGTTGACGCAATTGTGCAGAAGGGGTGAATTTTCCAGCTTTTTCCTACGAATTTACGAATGACGACGCGAGCTTAACGTAGGAGACTACTGTAGCGTAAATGTGCTATTTCTAGGCACTTCCCTAGGAGGCTTAGGTAGGTATTAATGACAGATGGCCGGGAACTCCGTCATGAATGCTTCACAGGCCACGCGACGGACAGAGATTCCGTTCAGTAGGCGGGAAGAGAGCGGCTTGCGCGCTTGCTTGAAGTTTGGTTAATGATTAATATAATTTGTCCGTCGGTGTGCCCATGTAAAGAACTACATATTTCATAAGTTAGGCCAGTCAGCCAGCCGCGGGTCACGCTACGCCATGTGTGTCCACAAGCAGCAACAGGGCTTGTCAGCTTCGAAAATGGGCTATGCTTGTGCCCCTCCCCCTCCCTCTGTCCGTCTCCGGCTGCGCCTTCGACAGCTTTCTTTTCTGTCTTGCACATTGCCCAACGAACAAGTCTAGAACCACGAGGATATTTCTTGTCCGGGACATGGGAGTCAACCCAAGATCTCACGAGATACCCATCACGCGCAATCGGCACCCGTAGCCTGCTGCACCCGGGATAGGCAGCGCACCCTTGGTCTTTCACAGGGTGACTTGGCTGCCTGATCGCCTCTAACTGCGACGATCTCATCTTTACAAGCAATACGAACCCGCCCAATACCTGCGTACGGGAAAAAAAAACCCTTCGTGCATCTGGGCGACGTTATGTCAGGACAAGACGGTCTAGCTAGCTCCTTGCAACCCAGCCTTCTTATTTCTCGGCTGTGCAGCAAAGTCGGCTCTATACGGTTCCACTGCATTCATTGTTAGTCTATTACATACATCGAATTACAACGCCCACTCTGTATAGTGTAGGTAAGTATGCAGCCGGGATGTAGAAGTACGATAATAACAAGAGGGCATGGGAACGAGGATGCGGCGGGTCCCCCCACCCCGCTTTCCTTTCCCCCAAGTTCCAAGTATCTCAATCAGCTGCTGTGACATGACGACGTCGGTCTTCCCTAGCGTCTACGCAGGTAGCTTACGAGGGTCACACCCCAATTAGAAGTCGTTAAAACACATAAAAGAAGGGGACTGGCATACAATAATAATGATAGAAACTAGAATGTGGGGCTGTTTTTCTGCTTGCTGTCTGGCTATCCGAGCCAAATGCCTACATATACTAGAGTAAGAGGTATGCGTACTTGTTATTAAAGCAGTCTAGTCTATCATTCGACATCAAATCCCCTGATCCTCCCCAGCTCGTGCTTCTCCCCTCTGCCACGTTAACTTGTGTTGCTGCCCTCTTTATCTTCTTTCTCACTTCTTAATAACAACATTGCCTACTTACGATATCCTCTACTTCTGGCGCCAACCATCCGGGCGGTGGTATTCTCTCCCAATATATCACTCGACAAAGAAGGTACCTAGGCTTCAATTGTAAGCGCCCAAGCAGCGTAGCGTGTGGTCATAAATCACGCTACTCGGGGCACGGCGTTGATCGTCCCCCGTTTCACTACGTCAACTTACCCCGCTACGAAACCCAAGAGAAGTGCCGCTTGTGAAGCTTCTTCAAACTCAATCACCCTGACTGACAACTTGCCCTCTTCAAGTATCACCACCACCAAAAGAAGAAAAAGGGCTCCGGCAAGCTTATTTTCGAAAGACTAATATAGTCAAATAAAGAGCAGCCTTTGAATCGCTCCTCGCCATGTCGTACGCTCGCTCGAGCCGTAGTGACTTGGACGACCGAGATTACCCCTCTCGGAGGGGCCCGTCTCGAGCCTATGATGACGCTGACCGCTTCGACCGGCGGGAATTTCGCGGTTCACCGCGCCGTGCCCCAGCGCCGGTCAGGGAGTACGATGACGTCGGTCGAGACGATCGTGTCCCCTCGTTTCTTCGCGAGGACAACAGGAAGACCGAGGCCGGGCAACTGGTGCTCCGTTCCAGGGAGGTAGAGACTGTTGACCGCCGAAGGCCCCGCAGCCCCAGTCCACAGCCTCTCACACGCTATGTCGAGCGGCCAAGGAGTCTCAGTCCTCCTCGGAGGTCTATGTCTCGACCGCGTCCGAGGTATATTGAGCGGTCGCCGTCCCCGTCCCCGCAACGGGAGAGAGACATCAGAGTCGATGTAGACAGTCGCGTCATCGAGAGGAGGAGACCGAGATCCCCGACTCCTGATCGTGAGCGGGATCGAATTCGCATTATGATGGAAAGGGAGAGGGCCCGGTCTCCCTCTTCTAGCCCTTCACCGCCTCCGCCGCAGCCAGCCCCTCCCGTCATCAAAGGGCCCACGATCGAGCGGGAGGTTATCACGCACTACCGCGACATCGACCACGGTAAGTTTCTCCGGCCTATACTACGTTATGATTAGCATTATCTAAAGCAGGGGAAGAGTTTTGCTAATATCCCATCTAGGTGTCGAGCGAGCGAGGCCTCCGAGCCCGCCTCCACCATCTCGTACACCCCGCCCCATCACCCGGGAGCGGGAGTCATGCGAGACGGACATCGACATTCGGCGCTCACGTCACGAGATGGACATTGACATCCGGCACTCTCACAGGTCGCGCTCGCGGCCGCGTGGCCAGTCTCGCCCGCGTGGCCAGTCTCGCCCGCCGGCGCACGAGGACGGCGACCGGCTGATGGTGCGCTCGAGCGACGCGACGCGACGCCGTGCACACTCGGAAGCGCGGCCGCGCGAGGATTGGGACGAGGAGGCCGACTACATCACGAGCAAGATCGACCAGCGCGGCCGCATGGGCGAGGCATGGAACGGCGCCACCCGCGACTGGACCATCGTCGACGTGCCGCCGGGCACCGAACGCGTGCGCATGGACGGCGTCGGCGGCGGCGGCGCCGAGGTCACCTGGCAGCGGTACAACGGCGTGCGACGGTCCAAGTTCCTGCCCGAGCGCGACGGCGGCCCAGGCTCGAGCGGCGCCACCACCGTCAGCGAGCCGACGCGGGAGCCCGCCCGTGACGGCCTCGACCGCGAGCGCGAGCGCCTGAGCGTGCAGATCTCGGCCAGCAGGGACCGGTCGCGGGACCGCGACGAGGTCGTCGAGGAGGTCCGCGACCGCCGCGTCTCCATCCGCGAAAGCTCGCGGCCCCCCTCCAAGCGCAGCCGGGAGATGTGGACCGAGATCACCAAGGACCTCGTCGTCCGCGAGGCAATCGAGAAGCGCGGCTACGAGTACGAGGAGACCGAGTTCTTCTTCTACGTCATGGAATATCTCCGCTATGTAAGCTCTCTTGTTTTCTTCCTTTTCCCGCTCTCTTTTAGGTGTCATCCGATCAACTACGCACTCTACACAGCGCACAGTGTCTCGTTCTTATCTTGCTTGCAACGCGCACATCTGACCCACGCAAACAGGAGGACGTTGTCGAACTGGTAAACATATCCGACGAGATCCGCCGCGCTCGCAGACGCCGCGCCCGCGAGATCGAGTGGGAGCGCGAGCACCGCGACGGCTGGGACCGGCGACACCACCACCACCACAACCGCCTGTCTCTCAACTGGGACAAGATCGACGACGAGCGGATCGTCGAGCGCGAGATCGTCTACGACCGCTCGCCGCGCACGTACCTGCGCTAAGCTCGTTCGCGCCACTACCAAGAAACGGGCTGCCCAGGGTGGACGTATTGGCGTCGACGGCGGAATCTGCACTCCCTTGTGGGGATGAAGGGGCGTCATCGCCTGAGAGAACGCCTTGTGGTGCCGAAGGTAGATCTAACCCGCGCGGCCTCGGACTTTTAGTAAGAAGAACTGACTGGCGGACGGCTACTTCATCGTCAGCCAGGCCGACAATATCGTGTCTTCTCGCACAGCCCCGGTTCACGATCTACGTATAATAGTATACTTCGCCTAATACTATTAGAAGGAGGGTGTTCCCAGAAGGTGATGACGGCACGCGTGGCATCGATTGTACACGAGAGCCTTTTTGAACCGTCTGCTTCTTCCTCTTCTGTACAGCATCCACATACCTACCGATAATCACGGCACGGCCTTCTTTATGATGCGATGAAGATATCAGGTGACGCAGCGTGGAAGACCATTTGTTATTGTTTGCAGAGTGGCGGGGAGATTAAATGAATGAGTGATGACGACGATGGCGGGATTCTTTTCCGGTTTTCTTTATTTGGTATGTAGCTAGAATGAGAGTTGATGAGTGGCGAGGTATTCTTTCTCATTTAGTAGGAATTGATGATGTTATGACCTCTAATCTGTAGACTCTTGGGTGCTGCTACGTGCTTTTGAGATTGGGATGGCACTGAATGTCTAGACAGTGGTTGCCCGCCATGGTGCTCTTGAGTTTCTCAGATGTACGCGTGGGATTAGAAGGGCGCCTGGGACCTCCGGGTGGACGTGAGATGGACGGCGGATTGATGGAGTAGTCTATCGCGGCTAGCTAGTAGGCTGAAATGTACGGGAGCAGCCGTAGACGTATGGATGGCCTGTTCTGTTCGACAAGGGAGCAGTCTGTCTCGACGGCGACGCATATGGGGATCCATACCCAAGTCTAAGTTCAATCCCAACAGTCCACAGAGTTAGATGACATCAGACTATAACCTGCGGGAGCTAGCTACGCGTGAGGTTAGGTATAATAAGCTGGTCTCGAGCGGGCTCGATCGTGATGGCTATGCCCGCCGCTTCCTTATATGAACGTTTTGCTTACGCTCTACCGGACAGAGAAGCCCGCTCGAGCGAGGGCGCCAAGAGAGTAGGCGAACGTACGAGTTGCTTGTAAACCTTCGTCTAGTCGGCCAGGTAGCTTTTAAAGCGTCTGCCGTCGAAGGATACCTGTATGGCACGCGGTATCTACGTCGGATGGGAAGCCAATCGTCGGAATAGCGGTTGAGAAAGGGGTTAACTAGATGACCGGCACCTCCGTCTATATACGAGTTACTAGTGTAGTACCACGCCCTCTTAGGCTAGCTAATCACTTGCTATAGCGTCTATCTGATGCTGTATTTAACCTATCTTTAACAGCCAATATCCGTTATCGAGACTTCCTTCCACACGAACGAGGAGGGTTCTGGGTGGGCGTCGTGTAGAAGGAGAAGAGCTCGTCTTCTCGGCCGGAACCAAGTGGACTTGAGGGCGTGGGTAGAGTGTCTGATCTCTAGGAGTACGGGCTGGCTGGCTTGCTTGCTTGCTTGTCCAGCTCGGCCTAGGTAACTTTGTCCGTTACTTAGATACCGGGCCCGCCTAGGATAATAAGCAGCTTGAGAGTCGCGGGACTATGACTAGAGATAGCTGGGACAAGCGGCAACAGGGGTTCGTGGAGGCGTTAAATCGAGAGCGCCTGAGCGATGAATGTAAGATCGCTGCTCGCAAAGCAGCGAAACATGAGGGATGTGTTCGCGCACGAAATGGAATCCTAGATGGCCGACGAGAGAATGCCCTGAAGGTGGTTAGATAGCTTTCCGATATGATGGTATATCTAGGTATCAATTGAGGTTCTATCCTCCGCCGGAAGTAGATGTTACGAGGTTTATTCACAGAATCCTAGGCTTAATAGAGTATTAGGAGCGGAGAGACGAGAGAATGTGGCTGAGACATCCCGGCAGTGAGCACATCTTTGGGGATCTTCTCTGCCTGGCTATAACTACTCCTTAAGCTAACCGAGAGCGTCAGTCAATAACCCAGGCTGCTGCTATCATGCGGACAAGCCGACTCAGAGGTTCCCCTTTTTGCTTTCCTTTATGATTTGAAGCCCTCTACTTTTAAAACGTCGTCGTCGGCGAAGAGGTCGAGCGTGCCGAAGATCGTCTCTAATGGAATCTGACTGACAGCTCCGGATCTGGCAATGAGCAATAAGACAACTATCAGCTCGCGCTGTTTCTTATCCGTTCTGGTCTAGACCCGAGATCGAACGATGATTTGTGGGATGGCGTGATCTTTACAATCGTCTGTAGGCATGTGTCTTGTGAAGATCATTCAGAGGTCTGGGGTGGAGGAGACTTTCTCACTGCCGTTAAGGCTGTTTATAAGCCCCTTAGGTATTATTTGGCAGGGAGAATACGGCATATGTGAACTCGGTTCCAAAGACATGGAAATGTCGTTTTCTTCCTGCATGGTTCTTTCGCGAGCGGTGAAGACCTTTTGCAACCTTGCGGTTCCCAATGCTGCCCGACGGAAAGCTTGAATAGATTCCTACTCAGAAGTAACTATTTCTCCCGAATCTTGTTCCAGATGCGTTCATATGCCGGGCCTCTAGGCGTAGTTGACGAATGTGGCGCTGGCTTGCCTTGCTCATTGGTGCTCCATTCCCTAATGGGGCGGTGATTCGCATATGACGCAGGCTTTTCAGAGAACATAGGCGTTGAGGAACTCCGTGGGTTTGAAGTGAGCGTCGGTAATGAATCCCGCAGAAGCTGTATCCGCCTGATGATTCATGTAAGAATTGAAACAGGTAATGAGACTGTTCCGATGGTTGGGGCAAGGTAGAGGAGTTAATATGAATATATGCCAGTGTATATAACATCCTGGTTTATGATTAATACGCTCTGCCCCTAAAGGCCATCCAGGCCATCTCACCGCGGTTCTAAGGCTACTTAGGTGAGAATGTTCGATAGCTAAGTCTTTCTAAGCTTTATATTCGACAACACTCGGGCATCATTAAGGATAACGGCCTACTTCATAAATTATCAGAGGCGGCTTACATATGGAATAGGGGCATTTATAAGCATTAATACGTCTGTTATGTTTGCTTGATCACTTTTAAATATTGAAACATATCTTTTGCATGTGCAAACACCACAACAACGGGAGAATCTTAGTGGGTCTCTTTCTGAGATTACCTCATGGTCCTAATGCTCGGCTAAACTTCGCAGCCTGTATCTCGGCACTGGCGGCGACCGCGGCGTTGCAGCCGCTCGTGATAGCGCTAGGGATGACTTTGTAGGGAGTACTGCAGTCCCCAACGGCGAAGACGCCCGGAACGCTGGTCTGCCAGAACGGTGCCTCGGCCTGGATGTCGCCCAGCGGCGTCGTGGCAAGCCCCAGCTGAGCCACGAAGGGGCCCTGAGGACTCGTCTGGGGATTGTGCACCAGGAACTTTTCCTCCTTGCTGGACCCGTCGACGAATTCCACCGTGATTGAGTCGGGCGGGCCGTTTCCGATGAGACGCTTGATTTGGCGTGTCTCGACGCTGAATTTGGACGCGACGAGCGAGCTAACGAGCGGCTTGAGCTCGGCTGCGACCTCTCCGTCGCCATTGGTGTAGATGGTGACTTGGTCACTGAGCTGGGCGGCGTTGTGGGCCATGTGAACGGCGAGTGTGGGGCCGACTGGGGCAACGGCGAGAACACCCGTAGACGCGGCGTCCCGATCCTCATAGCCGTGGCAGAACAAGCAGTGGTAACTATTATGTTTTGTAGCGCCGTTAGCAAAGCCTTATGACGGGGAAGCATGTCTCGCGTACATCCGCTTCTTCCATAGTTGCTCGTAACCGTCGATATTCGGGTAGGAGTCCGCCGACCCGACAGCGAGGATTACTTTTCGGGCATTCCACACTTTGCCGCTGGCGTCGCGGACCTTGGAATGCGAGTCGGATTCCTTTATGACCTCCGTCACCGCAACGTCGGCGAATTGGATTGTGGAGTAGTTGTCCAAGATGTTTCTGCGGGCTGCGCCTCTGTATTCTTCGGGGCTCTTGTTGTCCCAGGTAGGTACCATGTGCATGTGCGCGGCGCCGGCGTTCCGATAGGACTTGGAATCGAAGACCACGGCGGTATGGCGTTGGCGGGCCAGAGTGTTGGCCGCGGTCAAACCAGCTGGTCCGCCTCCGATGATGGCGACGTCGGTGAACTCCATGGTAGCTCAAGGTGTAGGTATAATCACAGTTATGAGTCACCAGTAGGGCTCGAGAGCAGGCATGGGAAAGACGCGTCGCAAAAGTAGTCGCTACCAGGCTGGGGTAAGTAACGAAGTTTGGGAAATCTGATATGCCTTCCCACCTTCTGCGCCTCCCCTTTATACTCGTCTATCCAGCCTCGACGCTGGGTGGACAGCAGGCAAGCCCTATCCCACCCCAGACTCGCTTCCCCTCCTTACACACGCACTCTCCCCTTGTGTTATGCAGCCTGCGTGTAATACCCGCGTGCGATACGGTAGCTGCCTGCCAAGATACCGAGGGTGCCGTGTAGGGGGCTTGTATGCAAGCTGGCCCGTTCACCGCTGTGGCAAGGGAACCTCCCCGAATTTTATTATCGCTTTGCGGTAAAATGTGCGCTTAACTCGAGCGAGGTGAGTAGTGGCGTGTGTACTGAGTTACTCAGCGTATTGAGACTGTAATATATATATTCCGAAGCCGGTTCCAAGATGGAGAACGCTGCGGAAGCCCTGACGGTACTGATGTTGATCCATGGGTAACGGTTGTATCTGATGGAGAATCCTAGTCACCCTATTTTAAGCGATCTCGTCGTCTGCGACTCAAAATCCGCCATAGGACCGTAGGGCATATGGCATACGCGCATACCCCACGAAGGCACAAGCAGCTATTAGGGAGACTGTAAATGGAGTAAAGTTGATGATGTCTACTATCACATAATTATTCTAGTCATTGCAGTCATGTTTTGGGAATTCTCAGTTCATGTTATTAAACCGAAGAAAACGTTGGGGGAGTGGAAAACTAGTCCATGGCTTCCTAGTTGTCTATGTTTATGTGGTTTACCCCGAAACTGTTATAGAATCGAACATCCCGGTCCATAGGGAGTTATAATCCCTAGTCCTTTTCATGCCTGATCGTTCACAGAGTTCACATGTCTCAAAATGAGGAAAGCACACTGTTCATTCATCTAGTGTAGTTATGCTTTCATCTATCTGAGACCTTTAATCCCACTCATCGTCGCTTGTCAGGAACTAAGGTGGACCCCTTTTCGGACCATGGCGACCTACCGATGAGGGTCCTTCCTGTATATATGTAAGGAGTTTCGCCCCCGAATAACTAGGAAGGATCAGGCGTTAATGGTCATCTACTCATTATTTATACTACGAACCACCTTCGAAGCTGCTTTTTCTGCCTTTCACTCTGTCCTCCACCATTTTCTCTGACATTGTTGGACACCCCTTAAGACAATGGGTACAATTTTCGCGGGCTTCTTTCTCTGATATTGCTATGTCGTGCTAAGCGCTTGGCCGAACACATTACCTTGTTTTGGGGCAAGCTTACTGGACAGTCGTCGCGGAAGGCCCTTCTTTAAAGAGGGGGAGGAAAAGGCTTCTTTCTCACGATGGGAGATAACTCCAAGGTGCTGCGCTATTTCTTCCATATAGGACCTCCCCCAACTTTAGCCTGTGATGGCACGCTGCTAGCGGTAGGATACCGGACTTCAGCCTGCTCTACGGCAATAACAATGGCAGGAGTGGTCTACCTATCTATGGAACATGTTTGATAAGAACCTATCAGGGACACCGAACCCTGTTGAAGGCTCGAAGTATAAAAAGGCCAACAGGGTACCGGAGAAGTTGGACCTGAGAATCTGTAGCAAGTCCTGTTCCCTTCATGCCACTGCCCTTCACGATATTTGAAAACAGACTGAAATTACCACCACCTGCCAAGCTCCGGCATTTGAGACAAATCGACCTCAGCTCCCCAGTTGTCTTAACCCATACCATTCTCTGCCTCCATCAGGGATATCGGCCGACTTTATACGTTCCATTGGTCTCTATAAAATCACACTACAGCACCCGCTGCAGTTCCGCGACCAGGCAACTAATATTTGGTCTAAGTACTTCCTCGAACTGTGACGATGCGATATGGATCTAACAAATACAACCTTTCTTACCTGGACTAACAGGGTAAAGGAGTCGAGCACCTGCGGCCCGCGGTGTGTAATCGCTGCGAGCCTAAGCCTAAAAGGGAGCAGAGGTCATGTTCGGGGAGCAACCCTAGAGGTGCCCCCAGAGACCGGAGTAGAACCATGAACACCTCATGGGGCGAGAATATTGAAAGTGAGTAGGCGGATACAAAGAGTCTCTATGCCGTCTGGAACCTGGTCTTCCAGGTTGCCAAAAAAGCCTCAAAGGTTGGACCAGAAGAAATATGTTACGAGCATACCATGTATCAGCTAAGCGACATAGAAGAGCAACAGGACATATGCATCCGCACAAACATGTGGCAATGCTGTTCAGAGCACCTCAAGGGGTTTTTTCGTTGATTCAGATTGAGGATGTGGTACGAATGACTCTGCTGTTAAGGACATCTTCCTGGGGCCAACCATGACTTCCCAAGTCAGCATTTAACGAGCCCCTGCGTAAATATTATATGATATTTCTGCCTACAAAAGTAGCAGCTCATTCTATGCTGACAACCGAGGAGAAAGACTAACCCTTTTCGCATCCGAGTATGACGATAACACATGAGCGCTACCACATCGTCGCAGCTCCAGCTTCCCCCGCTGTCGTGGTAACAACGGAGAGACGAACGAGCGCTGGGTTGAATTACGCGTCCGATAAGGTGTCGTACTTTGCCGGCTTGCCGTTCAGCGAAGGCTTCGTCCTTTACGATTTGCTCCCGAGTGCAACCATGCGAAAGATGGAGGGATATCTTTCGAAAGGCTGCATATGCGCTAGTCCCGATTTCGAGGTTATGCAGGACTTGGCGATCTAGATGTAGGGAGCACCTTAGGTACGGAGCGGCCGTAGGCTGCGGAACCTGGCTAACTACTTAGGGCCTCGCCGAGAGTGCACCTCGAGTACTTAAGCAATAGGTAGGCAGGCTATCGGAAGTCCCGATGCCCATTGCGGTGCGCACACTCTGCTGTGGTCGAAAGATACAGCATATCGCGAGACCGGGGGGTTGCAGACAAGAGGTAGAAAGGGTCAGATCACCACGAGATAGGCAGAGGGCTGCATCGTAGCATCGAGGCTCAGCTGCCAACACGTGATTGATCTTGAGATAGCGCTTGGATCTGTTTCAGCCGTCGGCCGGGGTTTAGGGGGAGCTCTACGTAAATGATCGCCTGATAGCGTGGCCGGTGGGCTAATCTAGGGCACCGCTGCAGCGGGAAAACATGACGTACGAGTTTGGACGAAACATCGTTCGATTGACAGATAGGGCGGCGGGCAGCGCAGTGTGTATGCTTGTCACTGGGTCGGATGCGCTTCTCAAATATGGCATGCTGATGCGAGTTAACAGCTTGGCCAACCAATACCCGTACTATTGGGTAGCATTGCTGCCATTTACCCCCTACCACCAGCTATTATTGTTGTATTTGGAGATGGGGTTTTCAAGACGTAGAGGCGATCCAACGCGAAGCTACTGTGGTAATACAATACGACACGGCCAACTGCGGTGCGGCCACGTAGTAAACAGCGCAAGAAACGTCACGGTTGCAATTCATGAAGTTCGTACTTGATCGAGGTTAGGACGGGCATGTCATATTGTCGTGTCGTTAGATATAGGTAATGTAGTTTTTAAGGTTAAACATAGTTAATATGACCTCAGCAAGAGTATTATGTAAGTGGTGCAGCCCTATAGGATTCAGCTCTAGTGAGGGGTTTATTTACCCAGTATTCGCTAAAGATCCCTGTAAAGCTCTAATTTGAGGTAAGTACACCGTAATACCCAACCGTGACGCTTCCAATATGCCCCTCCGTGATACAAAGACCGATAAGAAGCTGGGTCTCATTTCGTCACTCGAATCCACACTTGAAAAGCACTTCCTCCGTGTGTTTCCCTGGGAGCATTGATAAAGATCCTTTGACATACATTACATCCCACGAAATATTTCCTTCTTGGTTACTTCGACTAGACACAGCTTGGGCCTTTCTGCAAGTTGCCCTTCTTGGCCGAGGGGAGGTCCGGTAGAGACAATCGTATGTTCTTTTCTTTGGGGGGGCAGCTCTCAGCTTATGACCCCTCCTGCTTAAGCTTATCCTTGCTCATAATTACCTACAGCTGAAGGGGACCACGAAATATCTTGCTTTGCGGTCAACTATTTAATAGACTTGCCCCCGACCCCGACACACGAACCTAAGCACACCTAGAGGTAACAGGGCCATTCTCCCTACTAAACCAAATCCCTCCTCGACCACACCTATTAAGCATCGATTATGGCTACCCACAAGAAAAAGATCGCTATTATGACTTCCGGGGGTGACTCCCCCGGAATGAACGCTGTCGTACGAGCCGTCGTCCGCATGTCCATCTACATGGACTGCGAGCCGTTTTGTGTTTATGAGGGCTACGAAGGCCTTGTACGAGGCGGTGATTACATCAAAGCTGCATCATGGACTGATGTCCGGGGCTTCCTATCCGAGGGAGGCACCCTCATCGGAACCGCCAGATGTATGGCTTTCTTCGAGCGCCCTGGGCGTCTCACCGCTGCGAAGAACCTGGTACTGAACGGCATCGATGCCCTGATCATCTGCGGAGGTGACGGCTCCTTGACCGGTGCCGACAAGTTCCGAGCCGAATGGCCATCCCTGTTGGATGAGTTGGTATCGACCCAACAGTTGAAGCCCGAGCAGGTTGCCCCCTTCAAACATCTGAACCTCGTAGGTCTCGTCGGCTCCATCGACAACGACCTATCCGGAACGGATGCCACCATCGGTGCTTACTCCGCCTTATCACGTATCTGCGAGATGGTCGATTACATCGAGGCCACTGCAACTTCCCACTCCCGGGCCTTTGTCATCGAGGTCATGGGCCGCCACTGCGGCTGGCTTGCCCTGATGGCCGGTGTCGCTACAGGCGCCGATTTCCTCTTCATCCCCGAGAAGCCCAGGCAAGACAACTGGAGAGAGGAGATGTGTGAGATTGTCAAGAAACACCGAAACTGGGGCAAGAGAAAGACGATCGTCATTGTCGCCGAGGGCGCCCGCGACAGATTTGGCAACAAGATTACATGCGAAATGATCAAGGATCTCCTTGCTGACAAGAATGGTTTGGCGCTCGATACCCGAATCACAACCCTAGGTCACGTCCAAAGAGGAGGCACGGCCGTAGCATATGACAGAATGCTTGCGACTTTGCAGGGAGTCGAGGCTGTCAAGGCCGTCCTCGAGGCGACCCCGGACACGGAAACTTGCTTCATCGCCGTCACCGAGAACAAGATCACACGGAAGCCTCTTATGGAGGCTGTGCGTGAGACCAAAGAAGTTGCCAAACTCATTGACGAGCAGAAATTCGACAAGGCCATGTCCCTCCGCGATACGGAATTCTCGGATCAATACCAGTCGTATATGATGACAACCGCTATGGGACTCGACATAGATATTACCCTTCCGCAGGAGAAGGTCAGCGTATTCCCCATCGTCAAAATGAGTAATGAGGACATCATGCTAACTCCCGCACAGCGAATGAAGATTGGTTTCATCAACGTAGGAGCACCTGCAGGTGGTATGAATGCAGCAGTCAGGGCCGGTGTGGCGTACTGTCGAGCTCGTGGTCACGAGCCCGTAGCCATTCACAACGGTTTCGCCGGCTTCGCTCGGCATCATGGCGATGAGCCGCTGGGCGCAGTGCGGCCCTTCAATTGGCTCGAGGTCGACAACTGGGCGAGCAAAGGCGGTTCGGAAATAGGAACGAACCGGGAACTCCCAGAAGAGTCGGGCATGGAGCACATTGCCAATCTGATCAGGAAGTACGAGTTCGATGCGCTTTTTCTCATCGGCGGCTTCGAGGCTTTCCACGCCGTGTCGCAGCTCAGGAAAGCCAGAGACAAGTTTCCTTCTCTGTGCATCCCCATGGCGCTGCTGCCCGCAACCATTTCAAACAATGTGCCCGGCACAGAATACTCGTTAGGCTCCGATACCTGCCTGAACGAACTCGTGGCCTATTGCGACAAGATCAAGCAATCAGCCTCGGCTACCCGTCGACGTGTGTTCGTCATCGAGACACAAGGTGGTCGGTCCGGCTACGTTGCAGTCCTAGCAGGTCTCGGAGTTGGCGCCACCGCGGTCTACA
>QJOA01000523.1:0-46744 GCA_004155915.1 Monosporascus sp. CRB-9-2 | reverse complement strand
GGGACAACTAGTCCTGGGACTCAAATAGTCCTGGGACAACTAGTCCTGGGATTCCTAGTTCTGGGACTTAATAATCCTGGGACAACTAGTCCTGGGACTTAATAGTTCTGGGACTGTTTAGCCATAACCTGCTTAAGCCAAGGTCTAAAACGGCCCTTTTTTGTAATTTTTATATATTACTTACGGGACGCCGGCCTGCTGGTACTTTAAATTCGTAATATAAAGATTTCGGATAAAATAATGCAAACTTACCATCGCCCGCATTCTTTTTCGCTTATAAATCTTAAAATCCGTAACCTGGGCGGTATAACAACCGCCTTTAACATAATATCTAAAAACGTTAAAATTATAAAAAACCTTATATCGATATACGAAAAAATTATCGAATTATTGTAATAAATTAAACGATTACGAAAAGAAATTATTTATTTTAAAAATATTATAAAAATATATCGTCACTTTTATACGTTATAAAGTATTATATCCGTAATTTATCCTTAATAGTTCATAAATATAATATTATAATTAATAAAATTAATACGTAATAAATAAATAAAAAATTACGAAAAAAGCAAATTAATTAATATAATAATTAAATATAATAAAATAATTTAAAAATTTTAATAATAAAGCTGTTTTAAATCTGGAAATTCGTATATAACTACATAACCGAATTTAATTAAATCCCATCTTTATACATTTTCCGGCGGGCCAATTTTAAACGTTATATATTATAACTACAAAAACTACTTTAATTATTACTTTCTACCTTAATAACATACTTCTTATTTTGCATTCTTTATAACAGTTACCATTATTATTTTTTAGTAATAAATATTTCTTATTAAGTTTCTGCAGGTTATATATAATACAGGACATTATAAACCGAAAAATCCTTTCGATTTAATTAAAAAAAGGTATTATTTATTATTAATCTTTAAAATAATAAATAATTATAAAAGTTACTTTACGTTATTATGCAGTAAAAATTTTAATTAAATAATATCCAAAAAGTTCGTTACGTTTTACGCCAATATATTTTTATCTAGGTTAATTATAATCCGTTTTACGAAAATTACCATGAATCCATAAATTAACGGCGCAAAAAGCCGGGTTTATTATAGGCTTATAATTTAAATTAAAAGCTAACAAAATAAACAAACGGTTGGAATTTAAATATTAAAACGGGCATTTACTTAACTTAATAACGCCGTACAAAAAGATACGAATTGCAATAACCCGTATCCCTACCGAGAAATAAAGCAAATAAATTATAGCAAAAATTATTTAAATTAGTTAACTTAAATATAATATAGCTTAAAAAAAACCTTAATTTATATTATAACGTTAGCAACCTTTATATCGGAAACGAAAAATAAAAAATCCGATAAATTTAAATTTACGTATTCGAAAATTATAAATACGCGTTTTCCTTTATAATAAAGGCCTAATAACCAAGCAATATTTACGTAATTTATTTTAATTATATTTTTAAAGTCGAAAATAACTATATAAAAAACTTTTTAAATAATTACTAGTTAACGGTTTTGATATTTACGATAAATACCGATTTAACCGCTCGTAATTATTTTTATATATTTATAATCCAAAACCGGATTACGATTTATATAAACGGAAAAAAAAGCTTTAACAAAAACGAGGTTATAAATACGAAAAAAGTATAACCTATATTCGAAAAACATATCTTGGCTAAAAAAAAAAGGTAATTAAAAGACATTAACTTAATTTAGTTACTAAAGTCCGTACCACTTTTATTTACGTTATCTTTAAGGTAAAATATAAATTAAAAAGTTTTATAACCAAAAATAACGCCTTTAATAAATGTAAAAAGGTCCATTTCGTTTAACGTTACGATTAAAAAAAGCGTTAAAATTAAAGAATTTATAACGGATAAATATTAACGAACAAAAAAAAACCGTACGATTTTACGTTTTACGTTTTATAAAAGGACGGACAAAATAAATACACCTTTACCAAAGCAAACCTTAAGCGTATACTTAAATACTTTAAATATACCTTTACCAAGGCAAACCTTAAACGTATATTCAAATACTTTAAATATATCTTTATTAAAGCAAACCTTAAACGTATATTTAAATACTTTCCAATTAAAAAATATTATATAGCAATTATCCAAGCAAATACGAAAGCAAAAAATGCATATTATATAAATCCTTCAAAAAAAAATATATATTAAAAAACAAACTAACAATATTATATCGAAAATAAACTTCGATTTATAATATATTAAACAAGGCTAGCGAAACGGTTACCCGTTTTAATAAAGTAATAAAAAAAGGAAATACGCGCATAAAAAAACATAAAAAAAAAATAAATTATAAATTATACAGCTATTTAAATTATTAAACTATTTGGCTTTATTAAAAAATCCGCTTAATTTTTGATTTTATAATATTAACATTATCTTATTATAAAAAGAAAAATAATAATTTATTAAATATACAATTTTTTATATTTTTCGCAAAAATTACAATAATTATTTTATATAACCCGTTTGCAGGCTATTAAAGGAAATCCATAATTAAAATATATATATTTAAAATCTTTATTATTTTTAATTAAATTTACCCTTTTTATTCCCTTTTATCGCAAAATTATACTACTTATTTATTCCAAGGTTAAACGGTTCTTTAAGTAAAAACCTTCCTAAAAATGATCGCCAACGGGCACTTATCTCCCTAATAATAAATACCATATTTTACGTATAAATTCGTACCGTCAAAAAGTATAAATACCGCTTAAGCTTTATCTTAAAATTAATTAGCAAGGAGAACTATTTAACTTAATCTTAATATAAAGGCGTTGCCGACAACTCGGCACGTTCTTTTTATAATAATTCCGTTAATAAATGCTTATAAATATAATAATATATTTTATATACCATATTCGAGTTAGAATTGCTAGGCCGGCTTATATATAAAAAATATATATCGATTAGTTAAATGTTATATATACGTAACCCGAAATTATAACTTATATTCTTGCATTTAAAGGAGGCGGTAAAACCAATAAAGCTATAAAATTTGCGATAAATTTTTACGCGTAATTTATTATAGACCTGGCATATAAAATAAAGGTTTAATAAAAAGAACATATTATCGATAATGGTACGGAAAATTATAAAATATAATTACAGTTTTACTTATAAATTACCAAACCTTTATTTATTATTAACGCTTTAAATTCGAAAAATAGATCCGGCGAAACTTAAAAAAGCATTAATTTAAAGGCGATAATATAAAAGCTGTTAAAAAACGTATAAAGCTTTAACCCGGAAAACATTAATAATAATAAGTATATATAAATATATTTTCTGGTTACGGCTATTTCGGAAAAATAATTAATTAAGTCTGGAAATTTCCGATAAAGTACAAAATTATTAAACGGGTTAGAAAATATAGACGAATAATCCTTAAGAATAATCGTCCTAATAGGTAATTAATTTAAAACCTTTGTATTTAGTAAGATAAAAATTAACGGTATTTAACTTCGGAACAAAAAAACGTACGGAAATATTTATTTGTTTATAACGTAAAATAATTTTTACGAAAATAAAATTATGCTTATAACAAACGGAAAAATTTTAGCCCATAACAAACTTAAAATATCTTAAAACGTTTTTAAATACCATAAAATAACCGTTTACCATATCCTTTCCGGATAATTTCCGGAAAAAGTAGCCGAAATAACAGATTATATATACCACCGCCTATTTTTTTATTTGCGGACGTTATATGCTTATTTATTAATAATTTTAAAGGCCTTATTAATATAATTTAACGCTTAATAATATGGCTAAATAAAAAAAAACCCTTAACAAACTACGTAAATCCGTAACTAATTTTCGTAATAAACAAAAAGGTAAAAAAAAACGTATTAAAATCTTTTTATAAAATAATAAGGTTTAAAACGGAAATAAATATAAGCAACCAATTCATAAATATACGCATCGTAAACCTTTTTACGAAGTTATATTAAACAAAACGTTATTAAAAGTTACGATAAAGCCCGTAAAATAGATTACGTAACAAGGTATTACGGTTATTAAAACTAAGTCGCCGTACCCGGCTAACCCGACGCCTGTTATTTTCGGCTTAACATCTTTTTGGGTTTATATAGTACGTTATAAAGCATATTAACGACGTATTAGTTAAACCCTTTAACTTTATTCGTACGTCGCGGGAAAAAAATCCTATTATACCGGATTTAAAAATATACCTTATAACATTTTTCGGAAATTTTTGATACTTAAATATTTTTAAAAGTTTTATAATTCCGATAATAATTTCCAGCTTTATTTTTAATTATTATCCGTTAAGGATATACCGTAAATTTATTTATTTTCCGTCCGAATAAGAAATTAATTATTTTTAAAATTCGTTCCTTAAAATATATTCGATTTATTATATAAAAATGTTTATTATCAGGTATACAAAAAATAAATTTTAACCTATAAAAATTCGGGCCTATTTTTTTTTACCGTCGGCCTTAATTTATTTTTTCGAAAAAAAAATAATTAAATAATTTAATTAATATTAAAGCGTATAATCGTCGGCGGTTTTATATAATAATACTGTTAAACGTTATCAAAACGAATTTACCGAAATACGGTTAAAAGATATTTATTTTTATTATATCCGCCGGCGGCCGTCTTTTATTTTACCTTGCGGCCATTTTGTAAATAAAAACTACATAAAGATTTATGGCTAAACTAACAAATAAAACCCTTAAGTTTTCCGGTTAAATAAATACCTTTTTTGTAAAAATAATTCGTAAGATATCCGTATTAAAATAAAGCCGGATACGGTAAGCCTGCAAATTCTGAACATAGACGGCGGTAGTACTCGAAGGTACGCTTTGCTTAAATTTATTTAGGTATTGCAGGATCGATTTAAGTTGCCGTATCCGGTCCAAAACCATTTTGATATGGTATACGGAATAAGTTCCGGTAAGCTAAACTTTAGGATATTATTAATTGTAAGTTAATTTGATTTGTAATATATAGGTACGATTATTGCGTACGCGTTTTACGTTAACGGTTGGTTAATTAAGAATTATATTACCTGCTTTAAAACGTTAACGCATTTGGCGTTTAAATTTTAATATTAATGGTTTCGGGTTCTTATTTTATTTTTGTTGTTTCAGCCTTTATTATTTTTTTTATTGATAGCCGTTATTCGAATTAAAGTTTCGAGGCGGTATTATAAAAAGTTTTTGAAATAAAAAATATTATAGACTATTTTAAAACAAGCAAAATAAGGGTAAAGATCGGAATTCCGGTTATTATTATTTAGGATAAAAACGTTTATATATTTATTAGTTATAATGCGGTAAGCGAACGGAAAAATAATATTAATAAATTTTCTTATATTAAATCAAAATAGAGCTAACGTTAATAACTACAAATTATTATATTTTAAAACCGGAAAAAGGTATTTATTAAATTTTTTTATAAAAAATGTAAAAAAGGAATTATTTTACTTATTTAATTTATGCTATTTATATATAACGTAAAATATAATATAATAGTACCATAATAAGTAAATTATTTTAGGGCCGTTATTTCCAAATTAATATATATAAAGTTATTTTAAACCGAAGTATATCGACGACCTGGGCACGTTTTAAGACGGTAGGTTAACATATAATAATCCGATATTTATAGCCTGGAAGGAGGTAACGGCCTTATTCCCGATAACCGCCGAGCCTAACCTTATCGTTTTGTTAAAAATGGGTTTTATAAAAGTTACGAGCCCGTTTATTATTAAGTCTTATCGTTTTTGAAAAAAAAATTTTCTTTATAAATATTTTGCGCGTTTTAAAATTACGGAAACTTTAAAAGGGCTTAGTAGCGGTTGTTAAGCCATCTAAAGGTAAGCCGAAATAACGAATTTTTTCGTTTTAACATTAAATTCGAAAGTTTAAAGCCGCCGTTAAATAACGTATCCGATATATACCGGGTAAAAAAATTCGTACGCGAAACAATTTTAAAATCATTTATATTAAATAAACTTATTTATTATATCAAAGTTAAAATATTTATTTCTAAATTAAACCTAAATCGATTTTATAAATTAATTAATAACGTTTTTAAATTTACGGAATATATCTTATATCGGTTATAAGCAAATATTTTGGAATTTAAGGCTTTTATAACTTAATTAAATTAAATATCCGCCTTTTTTTAAATAAAAAGCCGTATTTTTTTAGGGGCTTTATAAAGCCAACCGTTATTATACGTAAACGGAAATTTTTGCAAAAAAAATAGGTTTTATACAGCCAGCCGGCAGGAACCGTTTATTATTTTGTTAAAAAAAATTAAATAACGCGTATAATATTAGTAGCTTGCCTTTTATATTATAATGGTTTATCCAGAAGTAGAAGTTAAATACGTGTTTTGGTATAGCAGATTATCAAAAACGGCATAAAAACGAAAAGGGCGTGCCGGCTACTCCGTTAAAGTAACGGAGATTATTTTAAAAGCCCGAAAATAAATTAATATATTTATAAAAAATAATATATAAATATTTTATTATTTTTTTATTTTTAAATCCGTATTAACTTTATCGTAATAACGGAGCTAATACATAATTAATCCAATATAACAACAAAATTAATATCCTTTTCTTAAATTATTATATTAAACTTTAAAGAATGCAAAAAAGGAACGTTGCTATGCTGCCGAAGTTAATAAGGTATTATTTTCAAAAGATAAATTATACATATCGTTTATTCCGTTTATTTATTTTTAAAGTTATATAATTTACCAATACGTTTAAAACAGGATCTTTTTATCCTTATTTACCAGAAATATAACGCTTTATATAACAAATAACAGCTTTAATTTTGAACTTTATATCCAATATTAAATCTTTTAGGGAATTTTTAATTTAATATAATATAAAAGATAAAAATGTTAACTTTTTCAAGTTTTTCGTAATAATTATTAATTTAATAAATTATTAGCAATTTAAGGATTTTACTCGGCGGTTGTACATAATTAAAATACGGTTTCGGGATTAAAATAAACTTTAGTTATTTATAATTTAAAATAAAAGCTTTTAATAAAGAATTATTCGAAGATATAACGTTTCTTACCTTAAAAATTTCGATATTATTTTATTTTTTTTATTATTTCTAATTAAATTATCGGTTAACTTAAAGTTTAAAATAATAAAATAATGTTTTTAAATACGCCCGATATTTTAAAAGTACCTTAGTTAATATTATTGAACTTTTTCTTCCCTGGTATATCAGGCTTTATTAACGTTATTTAAAAATATTTTAAAATTAATCTAAACCTTTATATTTTTTTACTAATTTTGGCCGGTATTTTTACGTTAATCTGGAATTATATTAATTAATATATTTAAAAACAATTAAAGTTGCATTTTACGTTTATTGTTAATATTCGGACCGACAATAAGATTTATTATATCTTAATGGCTTAGGTTACCCGTTAACGTTTTTTTTAAGGTACGTAACGATTTATTGTTAATGCTAATTTGAATGCGAGGCCTTAATATTTATAATTATAAGATAACGATTTAAATAATAAATATTATAAAGACGAATATATCTAGATGCTAGATGAAAAGAAAACGTATACGCTTTCGTATATATTATTATTTAAATTGCATTATTTCTGGTATAAAGGCCATTTTTTTTATTCCGGAAAACGGTTAATCGAGAATAAAATTTTTTTATGCTTATTAATAAAAGGGAAAAAATCTTTCTTTTATATTTCGGACGTAACCTTGCGATTTTAAAAAAGCTTTTTTTCGAGGTTTAAAAGAAATATATCGAAAAAAATAAGCAGAAGATTTTTATATACCGCAGGGTTATTAAAGTAGGTTCGAACAAATTTATTTGGTAACGTTATTTTGTACGAGTAACCCGTTTTTTATCGATAATAATTTTAAATAAGAAAATTAAAAAGGACTTTGTTAATAATGTAACCGATTATTTGTTATCGTTAATTTAACGTTGGTATTTTAACCGAGGAATTTTATATTGACGGGGATATTTTTTATATGGCCATTTTAATACTGGAAAAAGTTTTTTAGTTTTACGTTAACTAATTTTTTTTAAAATACGGATTTATATCGTTAGTTTAAGTTTTATAACCGTTAATAAAAAAACCTTTATCTTTTTATTTACTGACTGCTTAGACGATACGTTATTTTTTTAAAGGATATCGATATAGCAGGACTTATTTATACCCGTATACGGAATTAAGTCTAGAATTAATTAATAATAAATTCGAACGGTAACGGATTAAGTCAAGTTCCGCCTTAGCTTTTTAAACGATTATTGCTTTTAAAGTTATTTAATATCCTCGACGGCATGGTATTTTAAAAAGGTTACGTCTTAATTATAATAACGAACTACTTAAATAAGTTTAATAAAATACTTATCCGGCCCGGCCGTATTAATATAATTATCAATTTCGGGTTCGTAAATAAATAAATAATTACCTTTATCTTTCGTATTATTTTTGCTTATCTTAAGGGCGATAATAGGCGGAAACCTGTGATTAAACGTAAGCTTAATTTGAACGTTCGAAAGATTTATTTAAAAGCTAAAATAAAAAGAAGGGCAGCCGAAGATGCCCGTATTAAAACTTTAGCAAAAAAGTTCGTTAAAAAGGTTCCTACGTTTGAATTTAGCCCTGCTAAGCTTTAAGGATATCTGTTACGATATAAACGTAATGTATAAGTGATAGTAACCAACGTATATAATTTTATTAGCATAATACGGAAAGGTAAAAAGAAAAGAAAAGTGAAAATAGCGGAAAATAAAAAAGATAAAAAATAAAAGGATTAAATAAATTAATATATAAGTAAAATATTTAAAATTATAATAATACACTAATTAATTAATTATTAAACTTAAACGTACGGTTTATATTAATAATTATTAAAAAATTAAGTACTAATAAGAATTTTTATACGTTTAATAATAATAAATAATAAAGGTAATTTGGTAATTAAATTATATTATAAACTAAAATTATTTAATTTATAAAAATAACGAATAAAATATTATAAAAAACGATTTTAACTAAATAATTTAATAATTTGCAACGACGTTAAGTTTTATATAAGGACGGTATACCAAACGTAATTAACAGTAAAACCTATACGAAATAGGGGTTCGCGTTATACCTTTTTAACAAAATTAATAATCCGATAAGTTTTGTATTCGTCGAATATAAGCTAATATATATATATATAACGGCTAGGTGGGTTAATTAACTATTAAACCTAAACGTACGGGTTTATATTAGCAATCATATCGTAAAAATTTAAATAATAATAAAGGCGTTTAATCTGGTAATAACAAATAATTAAAAGTATTTTAGATAACTAAGTTATATTATAAGCTAAAATTATTTAATTATAGGAAATAATAAATATATATATATTACTTCTGGCTCGATACGTTCGATTAACTTAATTCCTCTTTTCCTATCGAATTATTCCAAATTTATCGAATAACCTTTTTAACTTAACCGGCTCAATAAATAAAAATTAATAATAATAATCGAGCTTAACAAACGGGTCACGTAATAAAAAACCCATCTGGTCCTTCCTTTCTGAGATTTCGACCGTGCTAGGCCTTGCCAAGCCTATCGGGTCATAACAATACAGGGATGTTTCTAATCTTTTTAAATAATAATTGCAACTAATAAGTAACTTTCTAAAAGGTTAGTAGACAAATAATAAGGTTACTTTATAAGGAAAAATAAGGCTACCCGAGATAGTTTAATTTACCTCAGTTAGCTCAGACCTTTTTAACTCGTTTTCTAACCAATCAAATCTTATATTTCCTATAACGAGCCAGAAAGGCCTGAGTTAAAGTTATACAAAATAGGTAATTTTTTAATAAAATCATAAATTTCTTTTTTATTAATTTCGATAAATTTGATATTTTATATACGCGTTAATTATAAGCTAATATATATACAGTAATATAATATTATAACTGATTTAAGGCTTAAAAGGTTTTAGAAAAAATATATAAGGTTTATAATTACGTATACGTTTACGCGTACAAATTAAAATAATTGCTATAATTGCAATTATTCGTTAATTTTTTGTCTTTAACGGTTAAGAATGTAGCTATAATATGTTAAGCTTTACTGTAACTGTTGATATAATAAGGTTTTTAAATAGATTATATAATAAAATTAAACTTTTAAAATTAATTTTTAACTTAATACTTTAAAATGGTTATAAAGCTTGCTGCGTATATTTACGTATAATAATAAATCAATATTATCGCGGCGTTATAATGCCGCATTTTTAAATAATATTACATCCCTAAATAATATCGTACGAAATTTTACAAAAACTTTAAACTTATTATAATAATATTCACGATTTTTTGGCTAAAGTTTAATTAAAAAATAAATAATTTAAAGTTAAGTTATATAATTTTAATAAAAATAATTAAGTTACCTTTAATAAATTACGGGAATTTATATTAAAAAAACGTAAAAAAGTTTTAAAAACAAAACTTAGATATATTATATTATTTTGTTATAATCAAATATTAAATTAATGTAAATTAAGAGCAGTTTTCTACAAATTTTAATTTTAAAACAACTTAATTATCCTGTTATTATACCCGAACCTTAAAAGGCTAAATTAAAAGATGTTAAAAGTTTACCGATAATTTTAAAATATGAGATATTATGAAATAATATTTTAAAAAAAAGGTATACGAAAAGGGATAAATTCCGTAATAAGGCCCGCAGTTTTTTTTTACGTTTTAAATATTAACAATCCTATAAATATAAATTCTTATAATTTATAATAATAAATACATAACCACCTATCTTTTTTAATATTTGGAGTAAAGCTGTATAATTTAATATGCTTAATTTATTCCAGGCGGTCGGGCGTATAATATCAAACTTTACATAAGGCATTAAGCCTTCGAAAGGAGGTTATACTTTGGTATTTAATAAAGTTACCCCTTACTTAATAAAAATAAAGGTATTTAAAATAACGTGCCGTTTTATTGCATCTGCTTAATTACCTTGGTGCCTGTAGCCAAATACCTAAACGATAACTTACTTAAGAATAAATAATATAATTATAATTACTTCAATTTTAATAATTATGAACAAGGTCGTAATAATAGGGTTTATTATAACTTTATTATAAAAGCTAAAATATATATAGCTATTTAAAGTTATATTATAATATAAAGCGAAATTATCTATTTCAGGTTTTTTATTATATCTTATAAACGGCCTTTTTAAATAACGTTTTAATATATATTAACTTTTAAAGTAAGGTAATTAGATGATTATAAACTTTTTTATAGCTAATAGCAGGTATATATTAAGGAATTTTGATAACGTAACCTTATAATATCGCAAATATCCGTATCCGATTTGTTCTCGAATAGTAATGTTGGATCTGGTATATTAATGGAATTACCGAGCTTAAAAATATTATATATATTTAAAACAAAATTTTAAAATATTATTTTAGATTTTTTAAAAAGTAGGATTTTAAACGAAATAATAATAATAACACTTTTAAATACTTTATTTTTTCCGAAATCTCGGATAAATTATTAACGAGGGCAAATATTAAATATAAGCTAATGCATTTAGATTTATAAACCGAAAAGTATAGGTTATAAACCTTATGCTAAAACTTTATTAAGTTAGGAATCGTTTTTAAGAATTTTTGTCTAGAATTTTAGGTATTCGAGTTTCCGATATTGTTAGATCTGAAAAATGTGAGGCCTTATATTAGGATTCCGTACGAAAAGTTTGTAAAATCGATATTACTTTTGCTGCATTAATATATAATTTAGGTATAAACTATATAAGCTATTTTTAGCCTTCCCACTCTGCCTTTTTAGGTACTTTAATAAGTTATTACTTTATTTTTAAATAAGATATAATACCGTTTTCCAGTTTAAAAACCGTTATTAACTTATTTAATTTAAAGCTTGCTTTATTAATTAGTACCGCATAGTTATTATCGAAATTAGTTTTTTTTTATGCCGTTGGTATATCAGTTATAGGGTAGAATTATAAATAATGGCCTAAATTATTTTCCAAAATTAGTTTATAACATTATTTCGTTATTCGGTGTTTAACTTAAGCTATTAAACGTTATTAATTAAATAACATAGTTTTAAATAATGTCGTATTTTAATTAAATCCGAGACGTAATTTTTAATAAGTTTTTATTAGGTTGTGTAAGATTTAAAACCTGATAGTATTCCGCCATAATATAAAGTTTTACACTTTTTAAGTTTAATAAGTTAAAATAGCTAATTACGTCGAACGGTAGCATACGGTTTATTCGAAAATCCGTTTTAATTTTTTTATTAAAAATTGTATTAGTTTGGGCTTATTTGATAGGTATCCTGATTATTTATATCTTTAAGTCTTTAAATAGGGTAACCTTATTATTTAACTATACCCCTTATCTTTTTTAAAGATTATTATAATACGTATTTGGTGTTTTTATGGGAGAACTTTAGTAAAAATCTAGTAGTTAGGTAATTTATATAAAAGGTGGAGATTTTATATAGGGAATTTGCTTTTTTTATGCCGAATCTTACGTACCGTAACTTTAGGGGATAAATAATAAGGTTACCTTATAAGGAAAGATGATTTAATATGGTAAAAGGTGTAGGGTAAACTTAAGGAAGAATAAGATGATTTTTAGTAAATATCGTAGCAGAAAGATAGAGTGGAAGTAATTAAGAGAAAATAATATATAATGATTAATTATTTATATTTAGGGATATTTAGTTAACCAAAAAACTTAGCTGGAATATATAAATGTATTTATATTCGCCAGGACCGAGGATTTTAACGGCGTTAAGTATAACGTTATAGCTGTTGATTTAAGCTTAAAAGGCTTTAGAGAAGATATATAACGTTTATAATTACGTATACGCTTACGCGTATAGATCCAGATCTTTCTAGGTCTTTCCATCTAATAATAATAAAGGCCTGTTTCTTATCGAATATTGTAGTTATAAGGTATATTTGGTATTAAAATGTAGTCTTCGACGAGGGCTATATAATGATATATAGCTGTAAATTGTTAAGTATATTGTTTTAAAGCGTATATTCGAAGTTAAACGTTAAGTTGAAAAAGAAGATATATGTTTAAAAGGTTGGGGATAGAATACTTTAATTTTAAATAGTAACTGTTGCCGGTTAGAGGGCTTTGTTAGGGTTAGGGCCAAGGCAGGATGCTGGCCATTCTTTGTTATCTAATCGTATATATAAGGGCGATAGCTTACCGACTAGATTAATTATTCCTCAAAATAACTTATATATAAAAAATTCCGCTAGATTCGATTATTATAATTACCGAAATATATAAAAAGTAAAAATTTAAATAATATAACTTTAGTTACGTATTAGGATAGCCAGCAATAATCTATTTGCCGGTTTTAAAAAGGTTTTAATTATTTTATTATAATCCGAATAGCAGAAAGGATTTATTTACTGGCGTAACGTTTCCCGGATTATTTTATTCCCCGATTTCGTATTACGGCAATTATTTTTTATTTTTATCGTCCTTGTTTTTAGTTAATTAATACGTATTTCCAACTTTAAATAGCATATTATAAGTTTGGTATAAAAACGGGTTCGGTTTATTCCAAGTTCCCGGCGGTAATATATCTTACCTTTTCCTTTTTTTCATTTTATCCTTTTTTAGCTACTTATCGATAAAAATAATTTTAACGTTATTGGGCATATTTTTTTCGCTTCCGGAAATAACGATCTTTTTTTTATAGCGGTATTTAATTAATTTTTAGAATTTAATTTTATTACTGTTACCATTATAAAAACTAATTTATGTTATAATTATTAAGTCGTTGTTATTATTTATTTATTCGTAAATATATATATTATATACTTTAACTTTAAACGTAAGCTTAATTAGTTTAATTTTAATTAAATCCAGGTTTTTAATTATTTCCGGAAACGTAAAATTCGTTAATATTAAAATAGATTCCTTTATAAAAGGTGTTTATTTAAAAATAATGTTTAAAGCGGATATGGTATTTAATAACCTATATATAGTTTTTGTTATCGTCGTAATATTTAAAACGTTTAATATTTAAGTAATATTTGTAAAGGTATAAAGGCCGAATTTTTTTTAATAGATAAAATGGTATAACGGTAATAAGAGCTCGGCTTAAGTTAATCGTATTAATAATAGTATGCTTAAATATAAGTTCCAGACCTTCCCGTAACGTTTTGCGTATAATTTTATAGCTTTTTTAGCGGAAACGTATCCGGTATCTTAAGAGTATAATAGAAGATCGAAATATTTATTACATTTATAAAATTCGCGTTGAAGTAACCGGGGTTGGGAAATATTTTAATTAAAAATACGGGCTAATACGGGTTAATATTGGTTCGTTATAATTTAGTAGTTAAATTTTAAAAATAAATGGCATTTGTTATATAAAAAAAGAAAATTATAGTTAGAAAAAGATTTAATAAATAATGTTATTTATAATTTCCATAATCTAAAAATTTCCATATTCGATATTTAGGATATAAAACAATGATATAATTTAATAAGTTTATTTTTGAACCTTTTTTAGGTTTGGTATATTTTAGTTTTTTAATATAGCTATTATCGGCTCGTTAAATCCTTAACGGCCCGATATATATAATTAAAAATTAACGTTTTAAAGGAAAACTAAGTTATATTAATGCATTCGTTAGTTTTGTATTTTATTAATATATAATAATTTATATATTAATTAATTACCCCAGATAATACGAAATTAAATATTTTATTTTTATTATTAGAAAACTTGGCGTTATTAAGATATTCGTATATAATTCGTATATATATAGTTTTCTAAAATGTATTAATTGCAAATATCAACCCCTATTATTTCGTATAAATGTTTTTACTTTTTTAGCGTTATAACTTTACTTATATATAACTTAACCGAAAGATTTTGGAAAAATAAAGTAATTTCGGAATATAAATTGACGGGCCTTAAAAGTTTTAAAATATAAGTTTTAACTTTATTTGATAAAGTAGCTATTAAGTTATTATAAAGAATATAAGAACTGTTAAAAGGTGGCGGGGAATAATAAGGAAGCGTTGTTAATTGATAGAAAAAACTAAGATATATTAAGTTTAAAAAAATTAAGGTATATTTAATATTATTCTTTATAATATATATTTATCTTCGCTTTATCCCCGAATTGGCTTAAAATGCTTGCTTTGTATAAATAGCAGTCTAAGATATAGAAAAATGTCTATATAAGGATGGTATATTTTTTTGTAATTATTTAAAAAGTTTTTATTTTATGTATTAATTTAAAAGTCGGGTTACTTTTAATAAACCCTTTTTATTATAATATTACCTAAAATCGCCTTGTTTCATTTTTAATGTTATTAAAGTAAAACTTTTACCTTTTATATACCTAGTAATTTTTGGTTTTAAGTTATATCGTCGTAATTAGCCTTTAAGAAATTTATTAATTTAACCTTTTAAATATTATTTAGGAAGCAGATTATGTTAAATTTCGGTTAATGTTGATATCAGTTTCCGGTATTAAAAAAAATCTTTTTTTTCCGTTAAATATGGCAACATTAAAACAGTTTTCGGGAAATAAAAAGCTTATCGTAAAAAAGTACGGCCTTAACCGGTTTTCTATAAACGTTTAAGCTGCTATTTTAATATCTAACGGTTGATTGCTAGTAATACGGTAAATTATTCTTTATATATTTTCCTCGTTGTTAATAAATCGAATAACTTGTTTTTTTAAAAAGCCTTTTTCTAAATTAAAGGCTTATTTTTGTTTGGATTTTTTCTGATTACGTATTTCTTTTTATTATTTTTGTAACTTTTGTTACGTTTTTTAATAATTGATAACATAATGTTCCCGTTTTCTTTATTGTAATATTTTATTATAAAAATATTTTTACCTAGGATCCTTTTTTTCCGGGTTTTCATGGTGCAGCCTTATTAACTCTCTGGCTAAATTATCCTGTTTAAGTTCGTAAATCGGCATACCTTTTTTATAAAAATCGTTCGGTTTCGTATTCCGCCCGAAAAATACAAAAAAAACGGAACGGCGTACAAAAAAAGATATTACCTTTTGGCCCGGATTATTCGGCGCTTTTTAAATATTATTAATAAAAAGAATTTTTTTATTGCGGATATAATAATCCTAGCTTGAAAATCCGTATTTATTTCCCGATACGTTTAAATTTTCAAATATAAATTCTAGGTTTAATTATTTAATTAAGTACGCTTTCGCAATCTTCATTATTTTTTTAATTTTATCTAGGAATATATTAAGGGATTCCATTTCGTATTCGTAAAAATCGGGTTTTCATATTTTTAATAATATAACGCGGGTAATTTCCTTATTAAAAGATTATCGTTTTAAATAATTAATTTATAAAATTTCGAATCCTAGCTTTTTAATTAAAACGGCAAAATTAAATAAAATATTTTTATCGGCCTTTTTAATTTTAACTTTCGCAAAAAAACTAATTTTATTTTTTATAATAGGTATTAACTTAAAAAAATATCGTATTATATAAATTTAAAGCTAATATTTGCTGAACTTAAATCGATTTTCGGACGGAATAAACCTCAGAATAAAAACGCCGTTATTTACTTTTATAATATATCGGTTACCGAGCAAATTCGTCGAAGTAAAATTGTTTTTTAAAGATTTATATAACATTTCGTTACTTCCAGATAACTTTATAAAATAACGTATGCTTTTCGCATAAGGATATAAATATTTAAAATCTTTAAAAAAGGTATATAATAAAAGGGTTAAAAAATTAATATTAAAAATTTTAAAACGAATCGCCTTTTTTTTTTCGTTAAATTTTAAAAATATCTAACCATTTTGAAATTGGCCGTAAATTTTTCGGTTATCTTTTAAGGAATATTTCGGGCATTTTTGCTTTAAGGCTTAAATTATTTTAAGGTTAATTTTTTTTAAATTTAACTTAACTTTAAATACGATATTTTTCCAAATTTTGGAAATATAACTTAAATAATACAAGATTTCCTTAAGGCCCATATTAGTAAAACTTAATTTTAAACATATTAATTAAACTTATTTCGTTACATTTTATATTTGAAATTTTATATAAAATACTTAATCGTATTCCGTCGTAAAGCCACGAAATATTTAAAAAAAATTTATTAAATACGGCTTTAAGTATAGTACAACCTAAAGAACGTTTTAGGCATAATAATTTATATTTCGACAAAAATAATTTCCATTTATTTTCGATTTATTTTTTATTTTTTAAAATTAAATAATGTTATAATAAATTTTTCCGTTATAAGCTTTACGTCCTTTTTGGAAATATATTTACATAATATAATATTTAATAATATTTTCGTACCGAATTAAAAATTAAATATACATTTTTAACATATATACGATATTTATAATCGGATTCTATAATAAAACGAAATAATTTTTTTTACGTTTTTAAAGTTTATAATTTAATTATTAATTATATTATACCATAATCGTAACCGTTAAATATACCACCTATTTACAGTATCTTTTTCGTATTTATTTTCTTAATAATTCGAAGGTAGGCTTTTTTATTAAATTAGTATGAATTCCGATAAACGTTATATATAAATTAAATTTTTTACATAAAAATAAACTTAAAATATGCTAAAGACTTTTAACGATACTTTAAATCCTAATATGCAGGATTTTATAAAAACGAACACGTTAAATAAATTATTTAAATATAACAACATTATTAAATAAAATATAAAACGTATTTCGTTTAAAAACGGATATCTTAAAGTATTACATAAAAATAAATCGGACAAAATTCTCAAAGTAAAATAAAAATCTTTTTTAAAGCAATATAAGATATTTTACAAATTAGACCTTGGTAACATGGTTATTTTAACAGTAAATAAAACCTTTTTATATAAATATGTTTATATATAAAAATACCCGTTAAAGAAAGACGAAAAGATATTATACTAGCTACGACATATTCGAGATAATAATATCGTTATTATACTTAAAGCTTTTATAAAGAATAAAATTCTTTATATCGTGCTTAAAAAAATAACTATAACCTTAATACGAATTATAAAATATCCGGCATATTTTAATAAATAACAATTTAATATTATTATTAACTAGGTAAAAGATTTTTAAGGTTTTTAAAAAATCGATTTTTAATATTAATACTATTAAAAATCCTAAATGGTCTATTTTATATAGAATCTAAAAAACTCGAATATTTATTATTTAAATTTAAGATAATTTTTTTAAACTTCGCCGGTAAGGTAAAAATTAATAACGGTCGAACATTATTTTACCTAAATAAGATAGTTGCTAATTTATTTATAAATAAGCTAAAAATGTTGTCGTTATATGCCAGAATTAAAAAAGGATAAAGGGAATGTGAAGTTGCTTTATTTTATTATATTAAGATTTATATATAAGTATATTACGGACGGAGTTGAAACGGTGGATACGTATCGCTAACTTTTTGATTTAAAAACCATTTTATTTCTCGGCGAGATAAAATCGATATTTTTAGTTACAAAACTTAATAAAATTAATTAATACTTTATAAATTATTTAACGTAAAAGAAGGTTTCATAAAATAAGTATTTATTTATAGACGGTTTTCGACGGAAAAAGTTCCTTTAAGAATTTGTACGTTTTGCCGGTAATTTCGTATTACCAAATTATTAATATAAATTTATAAAGTTTTATTAAATATTATTAGATTTAAGGATTTACGATTTATAAAGGGGTTCTTTTTTTACTTATAAAAATAAAATGGATTAAATTCGATTCCGGACTTTTTATATATTTTATATATATTTTTTATTAATTTTATTATTTTTCCGTGATAATGTAATTTACGTTTATTATAAATATCGTTATAGTGTATGTTATATGTTGGTACGGCACCTTTATTATGCTTTTTGTTATTAATCTTTTTTTTTTGCTTTAAAAAAGTAGCCGAATGCCTTTGTTTTTAATTAATTAAGTTATTCGCTTATTATTTTATAATACGTCGCTATAGACTTTTTGGCCTATAGATAGTAATAATTATTACCGTATATACCGTTTACGTTACGGCTAATTTCTTTTGTCTTTTTTTTAAGTCCGATTTTATCAATATTATAATTTTACGCGTTGGAGACCTGGCCTTATTTAATTCGGTGCTTTTATTTTTAAAACCGAGCCTGGGGTTCTTTGCTGATATATTCGGTATTTTTTTAAGAATATACCTTGGAATTTATAGGTTTATTAGGTTAATGTTTTGTGGCTTGATTTTATTTTACGTTATTATTGCGATTATTAATAACGAGCCTTTTTTTTTTTAACGGATATACAAAATATTTACGTATTTGTGGTATATTTTGTCTGGTTTGTTAAAAATATATACTGTTAACTTTTATGTAGGTTACCGTATTATTTTGTATTTTAATAATCGTTTCCGTACCGGTTTTTCGGAAAACGTTCTTTAAAATCTTTTTACGCGTATATTAGTTTTTAATTATTTTGATTGTTATTAGGATATGTAAATATTTATTATTTATTTTAAGTTTTTTTAATTGGATAATGTTTACTTTTATAGGGATTTCGATATGTTTTTTTTATTTAATACGGAAATATAATTTATCGAAATAACTAATAAGGAAAATTAAGTTTTCGAGCATTAATTAATTATGATTCCGGATCCGTTTAAATAAAACTGTATTTATTACGGCCGTTAAGACTTGATATAGGTTAATATATATTTTTGTAATTACCTTACGGCAGTGTTTAATCATGTTTGCAGATTTACCCGTTTATAGTTATATCGTAGGCAGAGGTTGAATAAGATACTTTGGATCTTTTTATAAAGCCCTGTTAAGGGTTTATATTTAACCTTTTTCGCCGTTCCTTGGCGGAGGGAGACCGGTTACCGTTACGCCGGGCTTTAATTAGTGGCCTTTATAATGTTAGCGTTTTTGTTTGGGACTACCGAACTATTTTTATAATAACTTTTGGTTTCGGTATAGCTGTAATATTATTATATTTTATTAAATTTATTTATGGTTATTATTTCGGTAAAGGTTATACGCGTAAGGTTTATTTGGTTTGGTAAATATAGAACATAAATAAGCTTATTTTTAATAATACTTAGTCGAAAGTTAATAAAAATAAAGTTAATTAACGTTACGTAAACCTTTTTAAATGATATATTAAATAACGATACGTTAAATGATAATTATATAAATAAACTTAAAGGTTTGTAATAATTTATGTTAAAGTGGGATAATAAATCCTTTCGATTTCGATTTATTATAAATATGGTTCGGTTAAAAAGTTATTTAGGTATCGGGTAATTCTATTTTAAGGTATTTCGGATTTATAAAATATAATACGGCAAAAGGTAAATTATAAGTTTATTAGGAAAGTTAATAAAATTAAGTAAATAATATTTAATAAAAAAAAAAGATAAAAAAATTAAAAAAAAAAGGTAATATGTTAGTTTTAGGTAAGGTTATAATACCGACGTAAGTTACTTTATTTATTGAATATAGTTATAAAAGTATGCCAGCTTAAAGATAAAGTATAAGAATTTGTTTACTTTTATGTTATAAAAAAGGTAAAACTTTAGGAATTAAATTATTAACCGGAATAGTTATAATTTACGGTACGTAGCTTAACCGATATTGCTCTGGTTAGCCTATTATGCCGGCCGGATTAGTACAATAAAAGTTGGCGAACGTAATAAAGTTTATACCTAGTTAGTTTATTGTAACGGCCGATACCGTTACGCCATTAGGGCAAAAAATCGGTAAAATAATTGCTATTATAATAATTATTTTGGTGAGTTATATAAAAGCTGTTACGGTAGATAAGGCCGTAATATTTATAATTTGATAATTAAAACGACGTATAAATAGCTTTATAAAGATTTTACTTGTATATAAATATATTACCGTTTAAAAGTTTTGTTATTAATTAATTAAAAAAATTAAATTAAGATTAAAGTTTATTTAAATACGATATATAACTTTATGGCGGTTATTTTTATAATAATGCTTAATATAATTTATAAATCTTTTACGTTATTATAGGAAATCCGTATTTTTGATATAGCGAATATACGATTACGATATATACCCTAAGTTTCCGTTATTTTGATTATATTTTTATATATTTAACCTTTCAAAATAACCTTATTATTTCCTTTTAAAATAATTTTATTTCGTATAAATTCAGTTTTAAACGTAACTTTTAGGTTACGTAGATTGAAACGACCTATTAAAGTACCTAATATAATAAAGACGTAAAGTGGGAGGGCCAAATATGGCTTATATAATCTATGCCCAGATTTTATTTTAATGCAGTAAAAATAATCCCGATTTTGATTTTTCGGCATTTATTAGATAAAGTCCAGTATTAATAAAACGATTAAATTGTGCCAAATTTGGAATGTATTTTCCGATTTATATTATAGATATATAAAAAGTTATTAGCATAATTACCTTAATAATTCTCAGTACATTATTTTTAACTTTTTTTTAATATATTTTAAATATATTTTTTCGGTTATTGCCGGCAATGTTTCGTTTACCTTTAATTTTATCTTTTTAAATTTTTTAAAAAATTAAAGATCTTAAGATTTTTAAAAGTTTTGCGATATATAGGGTGGAATAATAAACGAATTTTACAAGATCGGAGTACGTTATAATAATACCAGCCAAAAAAAAATGGTTGGTTTTCGACCTAAATCAATATATCGTTAGTTTTAACGGCATTTTTATGCCAAGTAATAAATAAACGTTAAGACCCTTTAAAATGCGATCTGTATATACTTATCTTTTTTATAACGGTAGCTATAACGTATCTTATAACCTTTATATTGTTTTTAATTTTAATTAATTTTACGTATATTATAACTAAAGCTACAAAATTAATCCAGATACAGAAAAAATATTTTTTCGGATAAATCTAAATAAGCTTTCCGTTTTTTTATTATATTTTTAATACTAATTAAAAAAAAGCGTAATTAATAGAAAATTATAATGGAACCTTATACTACAGCAATACAAAAAATTATTACGGTATAGATATTACAAAACTTTCCGAATAAAAAAAAGCAATACTTTATGTAGGCTTTTAAAACCGTTATTATTAAGCTTTATAATTATTTGCTTTTTTTTCGATTGCTTTAGGCCTAGCTAAAGCTACCTTTATACAGCTTAATTTTAGCCTTAATAGTTTAAAATTTTCTTATAGCAATTATTATCTTATTTATTTTTGCACGCTTTTATTAAATAAATAGCAAAATAAAGAGAGGTATTATTCGATAAGCATTAGGGTTATAACATTAATTATTCTATATATATGGCTAGCTGCCTCGCCGGGGCCTTGCAGGCTTATATTAGATAAGGATAATTATTAAAAATCGTACGATTCGCAGCCAGAACTGGCTTAACGCATAGTACGTTACGTTTATTCGATAATATATATACATTTAAAAAGTTATATTACGTAAAGCTATTTATAACGTTAGAAATATTTCCATTTATAATACCTTAATATAAAAATAACCGAATATCTAGATTATAAAAAGATATAAAGTCTTTTTGCCACGTTTATTCGAGGTGGATCCACTTTGATCAGAAAAAATCTCCGAATTTCTAGAGGATAACGCAACCGTATCACCCATAAGCTTTTGCTATATTTTACCAACAAAATAAAAATTAAAATTACCGTTTTTAGCTTTATAATAGGTAACCGAATATAATAATTAGGTTAATAAACTAATTATTAAACCTAATCGTATAAAATTTATGTTAATAAAAGTATCGTATAATTTTAAGCAATAACAAATATACTAGTTACGAACTGGTACTATCTAAAACTATAAAAACTAATAAGTATATATATATTTTAATTAGCTTAAAATGCTTAAACTGCTTAAATCCTTAAGCTTTTTAAGTTCTTTAAGCTATATACTATATTCAAGATGCTCAAAACGCCAAACTTTTTAAGCCCTTTAAATATCGGTATATTTTTTTTAAATCTTTAATTATACCAAAATCCGCTAAACTTATCGAATTGTAATACCGAAAATAACCGACATTATATGGAAACGTATAAAAAATTATATAGGTAAAGTATTAACCTCGAAAAAGCCGAAATTACTTTTTATCTAAAAATTAATTCCGAATATCCGTTACCGATATACCATTAATATTAGATTCTTTAAGTTAACGTTCGAAACCGACTTAAAACAATAAAAATAATAAAATATAAAATAAAATATACTATATATAAAGCTTACGAAAAGTACGATATATATAATTAAATAAATAATAACGGTTCGACCGCTTATTTTTAAATGGTATCTTTTTTAGTTTCGATTTTATTAATATCTTAAACGGTTTGTTAATAATTTAGCAATTATTTTTAACTGTTTAAAGCTAAAAGCTTATATTTCTTTTCTATTAATTATACAAAAGATATTTCTTGGCTACTTTTAATATGAATTAGGCTTTTCGTTATTATTACGGTGGCCCTGCTACCAGTGAATTAATTCTGTATATCCAAGCTTTCGCATATTTTTATAATAATATATACCGCCGTTAAACCAAAATGGTTTCGTGCCAGAATAATTTATATATAACATATATATGCCGCATATTTTTAAAATGTTATCGTTTTCGGTTAAGTTATTTTTTACCTTTTTTACCGTACCGGCGTATCGGGGGTCGATATAATACTTAATATTACTAAGCTCGAAAAATATCCAAAAAAACTTTTTGTCGCCGTAAAACCTTTTATATATTACCGAATTACATACGTCCTTAGTATTTAGCCAGGCGGTAAAATATAAGGATAAAAAAACTTTTGGCCTTATTTTATTTATGGTTATAAAGCCCGAATTAATTTCGAACGTATTATCGACGGTAAAATATAGAGATTCGTTTGAAAAAAGCTTAAAAGGTTATTTTCTTGTTAATGCAAGTTATTTTTGAAAAAAAATAAAGTTTTCGTTTCCGTTTGTTAAAGTAATGTAATTGTGATATAACAAAATTCCTGATTGTATTAAACCTTGATATTTTTTAAATATTTTATTTGGCGGCATAAGGAAAATGGCGTTTACGTCGACTAAAATTATTCGTTTGCTTTTAAATGTTAACATAATAAACGGTTTTATTACCTAATCATTATTTATAAGGTCGTTTTTTATATTCGGGAAACTTTTGAATAAATCGATAAAGGAAATATCGGAATCGAGATTTTGTAAAAAAGTACGGTATTTAAACCGAAAGTTTTTTATATTAGTATATATTATTTCGATAAGGATAATCGATTAATATATTTTACGTAGGCCAGCAATTAGATGAGCCGTAAAATCGTAATTTTTAGATTTAGCATATATAATTATATTCGTTATTGGAAATTGGCGATAGGAACGTATTTTTTGCTTTTTTAAGGGATATAAATAAAGTTCGCCCCTTTTAAGTAACGATAGCGAATAATAAAAGCGGTTATTAAATTTTATCCGTTTAAATAAGGATAGTAATTTAGTAATTGTTTTACCAATATAATTATTTGATTTACTTATTATCCTATAAAGCCCCAATTTGCATTTTTAAATTTAATATTTAAGCCAACTTTATATTATTAAATAAACTTCGTGCCGGTATTATTTTCCCATAAAATCCGGGAAAAATAGACGGAAATCGTGGCGAAAAAAAAAAAAAAGTAAGCCTTTTAAAACGTATAAATCCGAACATAATATTCGTATAAAAGTAATACGGGTTCCTAAAATATAACCTTAATAGGATCTGGAATATAATCTTTAGCGCATATAATTTTATAAAAATTATAAGCTTAAATTTTACCGAATTAGATTCATTAATTCCTTATTTAAATACGATATTTAAAATCAAATAATTAAATAGTAAAAAAAGTTACTTATAAGTAAAGATCCGGATATTATATAAATTTGATAACGACAAAAATTAAGCTTTTTTATCGTTTTATTTCCTTTTATTATAATTAGCTCTATTTGCGTTACCGTAATTAACAAACATATTTCCGACCCTATCTTATTTAATATCCGAGGTTCGTAATATAAAAGTTTTAAAAATTAATATCACCCCTTACTATATTAAAATAAAGTTTAAATATAAACTATATAAGCTATTTTCGGCCCTTCCATTTTACGTTTTCGTTATATTAGGTACTTTAATAGGTCGGTACTTATTTTTAGATAAAATATAATATTATTCAAGTTTGGAAATTATTATGAACCTATTAATTTAAAGCTTATTTTGTTAACTAGTACCGTTTAATATTATTTTACTTTCGCTTAAAGATTAAGCTTTTATAATATTATCGCTATAAGCGAAATTGGTATCCTCTTACTTTTAGTTTTTAAAGTACCTATTAGGATTTTATCCATACGTAGTACTTAATATTATATTTTTTATTTAGTTTGTTAATTTGTTATTAAGTAAAGTAATTACGTTATATAACGTTAATAGAGATTAATAGTAAGTTATTATATACTAAAGCTAAATATTAACCTTATACTTTTTAAAAAAGGGAAGCAAGAGGTAAATAAAAGGGAAGCAAAAAAAAAGCAAGAGGAAAGTAAGAGAAAGCAAGAAGAAAGTAAGGGAAAGCAAGGGAAAGTAAGGGAAAAGTAAGGAAAAGGTAAAAAGGAAAAAAGGGAAATAAAAAGGGAAATAAGGAAGAAACACAAAAGGAATTAAGGATATTATAGCGAAAAGCGGCTAAATGGCGTTTTAGTTACGTATTATTCTTATTTAAATATATAACTTGTTTATATTATATATTAGAAATATTTAAAACCTTTTACAAATGCAGGAAAACATTAAATTCAACTTTATTAACGTTTTTAATTATTTAATTTATAAGTAAAAACAAAGCTACAATTTTATAAAGCAATCCTGCGTAACCTATATATAAATATAAAAATTATTTTTCGCCTATTATAACTTATTATTATAACGGGGATAATTCTGTAATTTATTAAGCTTTAATCCTTCCAGGTTATTTAAACGGGAAATGGTTAAATAATTAAACACTTTAAATTTTTTAAAGGTTACCACGAAATTACGTCGGTACTCTATAAGCTGGTCGAAAAAGACGGAGCAGAAGATTGGCTATTACGGGCAAACCATAACTTATAGCTTATAGCTTTCCGCCTTTACAAAAAGATTTACCTTAAACTAACTCCTTTTTTACCCGTTAAAAAGCTTTTGTTAAATGATAATATTAATAACAAATAATACGGTATTTATAGATTATTAATGCGGAAACTTCTGGCCGAACGTATCGATATCGAAAAGGTAAAGAAAATATTAGCGGATATAAAAATAAGTAACTAAAACAAAATTTTACGAAATGCTTATAACGGATTTTATTATTATATAACTATTTATCGCCATATATATAGGTATATTCCATAATGATAAGATCAGATTAGTTTATTAATAAAATAATCGAAAGTGGGCGATAATTCCTATTATAAAGGTTACTTAATTAAAAAAGGTTATGGATTTTCTTCCGGAACTTGATATGCCATAACGTTACCTTTAAAGAAATTTTGGCATAATTACCGATAACGGAAATATTATAATAAATATCCTGCATAACTTTAACGAAAAAGGTAAAAAAGTTTATAAAATTAATGTTGGTATATCGGATTTAATTATATTTTCGGAAAAAAAATTTTCAAAAATTTTTCGATACCGAAATGTAAATAAATACATATTTTTATAATTATATGCAAACGTATATTTTACAAGCTTATATTTTTTTATGCTTTCCACTTTAATTATTAATATTATTTAAGCTTTTCCGATATATTACGAAATAATTTAATCGGTTTTAATTTTCGAAGTTAACGATAAAACCGCATATTTAGCATATTTACGAAATATAACCTCGCAATTTCGTAACTTTCTTTTAATATTTTATAATAATATAAAAAAGAGCCGTATAACGTATTCGGTATAATTTAGCCGCGTTCAGGGCTTTTAAGGCTAGGGCGTTAAAAAAATTATTAACGGAGAATTCGTAAAGTACGACGGTTTTTCTAAGAACCAAATACTTTTTTTCCAAACTTTTAATATTTTTTTGGAATTAAACCGTTACCTAATTAACGAAAATATGGACAGTTATATTGCCGTTAATTAAAAAAAAATTATGCTAAACGTTTAAATGATATTCGTTCCGTAATAAATTAAATAATAAAAATAATTAAGAAATTAAGGATAAATTAATAAAAATTATAAATTATATAAAGGTATAAATATTTACAGGTTTTATTTAATATATTTATTAATATCTTTTTAAATGTTCCGGTCGGTTTATCGCGTTCGTATAATATCTTACTTAAAATAACCTATTCCGAAACGATTAATTATGATAACGGAAAATTCTATATTAAAGGGTTTAAATATTAAGGGCATTAAAAACGCGTTAAAATTCCTAAATAATATGTTAATAAACCGGCTTAAAGAAATAATTTAGCAAAATAAAGAAACGATAGACGTAATACATATTATTAATAACAGTATTAAATAAGCAAAATATATTTTACGTAAAAATAAAGCATTTTCGTTATATAAAATTTTTCCTTTAAAAACGTAAAAGTTCGTAACTCTTAGCCGACGGAATCGTATTAATTTATATTTTGCCTTTTTCCTATTAAAGGCTTAATTAAATAACTATTAATTTTAATAAATTAATTTTACCAAAATTAAATTTACTTCCGTTATTTTACGTAAATTTACTTATTTATATATTATGCTAAATTTTAATCGGGAAATTATTCGTTTCCAAAATTCTTTCAATTTCCTTTATTAATTAAGCTATATACGGTGCTTATTAGGATTTATCAGTAACTGGCCCGGGCTTTTTAGGCAAGCCTTTACCGCCTTAAAACCGGGCGGGTACGTCGAAAGTTTCGAGGCTAATGCGTTATTCAAATCCGATAACGGCTTAATAATATCCGATAACTCCTTAATAAAATAGGTTAGCATAAATCACGAAAAAGGTAAAAAGTTAAAAAAGTTTTTTATCGTTTATTCGGATAATTTACAGGTAAAAAGCATAAATAAAGCGGGTTTTATTAATATTACCGTAAAAAATTATAAGGTAAGAGGTAAATTAACGGAATTACGTCCCGGCCATAATTTAATCCTGTTATAAATCCCTATAAGCTTTTGGGTAATAGATCGAAAACTTAATAAGATTGGTTAATATTTTTAGAACGTTATCGAACAAGATATAGAAGGTAAAGTCTAGTTTTTTTTATAATTTAATATTATTTTAATTATAAAATTACGTTACCTTTTTAACGTCGTTATTAATTTCTGCTTATTTAAATATTATAATATTTATATAGGTTATAATAATTCGGAAACCGGTAAATAAAATGTAAATATTTGTCATAAATATTCGTAAGAAATTCCGAAAGCTAACGGTTTATAGTTATATTTTTTACCGCCTTATATATATCCGAAAACCCGTGAAGTTTTTATAAACGGCGTACTTTCCTAGGGGACGGGTTATCCAGGTACCTTTTTATATCGTATATCACGAATTTTCTTCCGATACGGTTATTAACGGCGGCCTTTTTATAAAACGGGATTTGCTAAGATAAAGGTTTGTATTAAGGATATAAATAATGGCGTTAAAATCAAAATCGAAATCGGTATTATTTTTTTATAGTTTCATTATTACCGGAAATTAAGTAACGATAATAATAATTTGGTTAAAAGTTAAATATAAATATGTTAAAAATCGAGAAAAAAAAAGGTAATAAAGTTATTAAATAATTACCTTATTAATAAATTTCTTAACTATTTAATCTTAACGGGTAAAAAAGTTGTAAGGAAATATTAAGAATAAACAATTATTTAGGCTTATTTCTTTTAATATTACTTTTTTTAGTTCCCTAATTAACCCGTTTATATAAAACGATTATTAAGCTTTATATAAAAGGAAACGGATAAAGCCGGCATTTTAAAGAAATATCATGATAATTAATATTATACGTTATCGCCTAATTGCTCGGTAATTTCAAAATGTTTATAACGATTATATTACAATATAAGTAATTCCGCAAGCCCTACATCATTCCCTAAAGGCGACAAGGCTTAATAATGCTCTAAAATAAATGGAATTAACTTTTTCGAAACTCACAAACTTACTAAACTCGAACAATCGATACGTAATGCTATTAAAGGGTAATATTCGGGTTTATAAAATATGCCAGGCCAAAATAAAAACGTCCCGCCGTTTTTGAAACTTTCGTTACCGTACAATAACTAAGATTTTTAATAATGGCATAAAACTTACGCTCTTTTATTACACGGATAAAATTAAATTAAATAAGCTTTATTTTTGCAAAAGCTACAGGAAGTAATATATTTTTTATTATAATATCCAGATCGTAATATTAACAATATAACAAAACTTGGAAATAATTCGTAATATATTTATTTTAATTTTTTGCCTGTACTTCCTTCTAACATAATGTTAACTCGTTAAAACTTCTCCGAAAATTCGATAAAGCCATTATCGGACAATAAAAATACGTCATACTTAAAAAAGCGCATCTAGAAAGTTAGCCTTTATTATTGCAATTATTATTAGCTAGCAGGGGGTACGTAACGTATCTTATATACGGAAAGATCATTTATTAATCGGTTTATATATGTTCCGTGGTTAATTTACCTAGTTGTACGTATGCTACAGCATCTACAACTAACCTAATATAACAACATAACTAATATCCCTTATATTTAACAACTACTTTCGTCGCTACAAAAAGTTCTTTAACGTACTGAAAAAAAACGTGATACCGATTTTTACGGCATACCACACTTGGAGAAAAAACCGAAAACCTACCAAAAGTCCTCTATAATTATACTATTTCCACTTTAATTTTCTACTCCGATATCTACTAAGAATCACCTTATTCTTCCTCAAATCTACCCTGCACCTTTTACCATATTAAATTATCCCGAATAACCTTATCTTTTCCTATAAAATAACCTCATTTTCTCTTTATTAACCTCCTAAAATAATTTCTTTAATTCGTTACTAAGGTTACCCAATTTTAATAAATAAAGGTATTTTTAAATAATATCAAAATAATACGATAATAAATATAAAAATACTTTAAAATTTAACCACTTTTAAAATAAAAAAAAAACCGGATAAATTAATAACTATTATATTCTAAAATTAATTAATAACTACTTAATTCCGTCACTTATTTTCATAAATCGCCTTAATTATAAATATACGTACCAGCTTATATAAAACGGAATTTAAATCGGTATTTTAATTTCTTTTTACCTAAAAATTATCGAAATAGCTTTTAATTTTTAAATAGCTTAATAATTCCATAACCTAAAATATTACAAGTTAAAGGTATAAATATATAATTATTTTAAATGCTTCTTCCACTTTCGTTATTTCGAAAACTTCTTGGCTTATAAAATCTTTTATAAAAAGCAGGGCTATTAAAATGGTTATATTTTTAAACATAACGAAAAATAATTGGTTTTCGTTATATTTCGAAATGACCTCGTCGAGCGTATAATATATAAAGGTAGATTCTTGGCCGTCGATAATAATAATTCCGTTAATATATTCGCAAATAATAACTTTTATATCGTTTAAAGTAAACATATTAATAAATTTTCTTTTTTTAAAAAATCGTATTTTAAAATAATTAGTAACAATTTTAATATTTCGTATAATCAATAGCAGTTATAAAACCGCAAGAATTATTATTTAAATTAAAAAGGAAAATAAAGAATATACCGCCGTATATATATTTTTTAAAATTTCGTTAATATTAAAAATGGCTGTTATTATAAGTATAAGATTAATATTAAAGCTTTAATAAGTTTCAAATTAAAAGCGTATTATATATATATACTTTATAAAATTAAATTTCGAATATTTTTTGAATTTAGCTAATTCCTACGTTTAATTACCGTATAAAAAAAGGATTTAAAATATTATTAAAGGTTTTATAGTTTATCTTAAATATTATAAAATCCTTTACCTTTAGTTTCTTTCTTATAAAAACTGCTTTTTTTATTATAAGTTATTTACTTATTATAAATTCTTCAATTTTAACTTTTAAGATGATATTTTTTTAATCGTAACGTTTAACGAAATAGTCGAACCTAACTGGACATAAGTTACTGAATTTAATAATAAAGCCGTTTTAATTAATTTTACGATATAATTATATTTACCAAACCAAAAACTTTAATAATTATAGCCCTATAATGGACGTTAAAAGTCTTTCGTTACGTTATTATAAGTTTATATTTCTTTTCGATGGTATTACGGGAACCATAAACGTTATTATTAGTTAAATGGTAACTTTTTATGCTTTTTTTAATATTTAGCATCCTGGGCCTATCGCTTTTTATATGGCCAAAATTCCGGATAACGGGTTTATTAATACATTTACTGGCGATAAAGATATTTAATTTAAGATTTTTCATAATTAGTTAATATTTAAGTCTAATAATTTAAATTGGTTTCCGGAATTTAAAACCGAAGTCTCGGTTTTAATTTTTTTATGCATTACGCCTGAAGATTACCTATTTCGTATTAAATATATCGGCCTGTATAGCGTTATAACTAAAGGTATAGCCCAAGTACAGATATGGTTTATTTATTATAAGCCGTATTAATATTAAATAATTTTTTTAAACTTATACCCAGCTTTCCGTATTTAGCTTTAATATTACGATATTTCCTGATATATTTATTTTAGATTTATATTCGGTAAAAATATTCTAATTTTTTCAGGTAAATTAAAAGTTAACAATTATTTTAGTTCATTAATTATGGCATTTTTATCAATATTTGGTAACTTATTTTTAATAAATATGTTAACCCGGATTCAAATCTTATTAAAGATTAAAGGTTTTTTATAAAAGCAAAAATAATAATATATTAACGCCTTTACCTTATTAGTTTTATAAACGTTTTTTATTAAGAATTTTTTAACAATAAAGCTTTAATAAAATATTATTATAAATTAAATTAAAAATAAAATATTAATAATGTAAAAAAAAATTAAAATCCTAAAATTTTTTTATTATAAATATTATTATATTACGTTTAATTAAATTCTAATTTCCGTAACGAACTAACGTAACTTATATATATAATAGTTATACAAAAAAAGATCCGTTTTAAGCGTTATTAAATCGTTATTAATAATTTTTGCTAATCCTTAACGTATTTAGTTTAGCCATTTGCGGATTATAATATAAAAATCCAGTTCTAGACCAATTATATAATTAAGGAATCCAGATTTTATACTTTTACCGTTTATAAACTAGATAATAAAAAGGATGTTTTACGATTTTTAAACCATAAAAAATAGAAAAATAAAAATACGATTTAACGGATTGGCGGATTAAATATTTCCGAAATCGGTTATTATAAGTTTATCAAATAGCTAAATTAACCTTTAAAGCTAATCCGTATTTTTGCCATTTAATAGGGTTGAATTAAAGGTTGAAATTAAATCTGTAACTAAAATTTAGTTTTTTTATATTAATTAAATCGGCCTTTTAGTACTTAAAAATTTTTATTTTATTATTTAGTTTAAATATTACCTTTAAACGTTACGAAATTTATTAATTAATTTTTTAATAATTATTTCCGGATTAAAAAATTAAATACCAATTAGTATTCTGTTAAAAGTTTTATAATTATAACTATATTTATACGATCTTTTTATAATTTAAAGTTTATTAAAATTTTTCGTTAGTTACCCGTTTTATTTATTTTTATATTTAATAATTTGCCCGTATTTTAGGCAGGGTTAGATCTTATGTAAACGGTAAAATCCGTGCTTACGGGAAAGCTTTTTGCGTACGAGAAAATTTTTATCCCCGGTCCGGATAATAACTCCGTTTTGCTTTTTATATTCCGGCCGGCGTAAAATAACGTTACGCCAAAGGCTATTTACCGGCGGCCATATATCGTCTGGATTTACGGTAATAAAATGTTACTTATTAACCGGTTTATAAATTTTAAAAACTTTTTAACTTGGGCTAAAAAAAGCGGCGTTATTGTTATTAATATTAAATATTACGTTACTTTTACGTACCCGGTCTTTATAATAATCGAGGATTATTATACCGCGGTATTTTGGCTATACGATACCGCCAATTCGGATAAGCTAAGTATTAATGTAACAAAAATTTTCGTTATTGGCGTTAATGCGGGTAGCGGTTTAACGGCCGGTATATCGCTGATGGTAAAAGATTACGTATTAATTAACGGATGGGGGATTTACGGATTAATGTTTATTTGCTTTATGTTAAATAATAAAGTTAACGAAATATTTGGAAAATAATTTAACGGCTTAAAAAAGGTTTCGATATAAAGTATTAAAATTAACGAAATGGTATAGAAAATTATTTTAAATAATTAATACGATAATAATAATATTAATTCTTATATGGTCCTTATAAAGGCGATAAATCTTTCGGGTTTATTTCGAATTTATATCGATATAGCGTTAACGGAACTTTTTTGGAATTATTACGTTAAATATGCCAAAAGGTTTTGGCAGGCCGGTAGCTAAGCAAATCTACATGTTTGGGCGGGCGGCTTTTACGGGTTCGATATATTTATGCCGATAACCGTTTTTTCGAAGAAATTAATTATAATAAAAGTTGCCTAAATTTAACAGGTATTAAGCGGAACCGAGGATATTAAGTTATAAAAGTATTAAATTAACCTTTTAATATAAAAAGATCTAATTCGTAATAATAATAACGTTGTTAATTTATATAAGCTGTTATTTAAAAATTATAAGGTCTAAACTTTTTAATTTAAATATCTTTAATATAATAAGGTATTATTATATATTATTTTTTCTTAATTGTTTTCATTTTATTTAGAATTTATTTATTCTTGTTCGAATTTATTTTATATCTTTCGCATATTAAATCTTTCCGGGTACCTTTATCTTTTTTTATAAAGTAACCTTATTATTTTTTATATAAATAACATAATAAATATGTATTTATTAATTTAATTTTAATATACTTAATATACGTTTTTTAATACGACGTTTAAACGTTTAACGCGATTATTTAAACCGTTTAATATAATTATATATTTTTATTAATTTATTTTTATTATAATTACTTATTAAAATTAATATATTATGTTATAATTGCCGGTTTATTAAAATAAAAATTAAGATCTTGCTAAGAAATATAATAATATATTTTTTTATTAATAGCTAATATATGCTTATTATTTTGTTTATTTTAATACGGTCCGTTTATTTGCGGTTAAATTATAAATATTTGCCAAAATACTGATATACCTACCGGTACCCCGGTAATTATAAAGCTTAATTATCGATAATTCGATTATAAGCTAGCTAAATTACGTTACAAAACTTTGCCAAATTCAGTTAGCATTTATTTTATTAGTAATTAAATAGATTTATTGTTAAAATTTTTTTATATTATAACGTAAAAACCGTTTAAAATTATTTCAACCGTAAAACCAAATTTAAAGCTTATATTGATTAAGCGCTTAATGGAATCCTTAAACGGTTTATTATTTATTAAGCTGGTAATTATATCGATAAGAAATTTTATCGATATAAAAGGTTTATCGGAAAACTTAGTCCAAAGCTTTTTTAATATAAATATACGGATAAGGCCGGAATATAACGTATGGACCCTTATTTTATCGGATTCAAATATGGGCTTGGCGATAGCTTGCATAAAACCGATAACTTCCGTTTTAAAGGTAAAATTTATCGGAAATTACTCTGTTAAATACTTAACGCTATTAATTTTGGCTTAAAGTAATAAAGGATTGCACTTATTAAACCAATACCGTTCGAATTTATTAAAAAAAATATCCTTTTACCTTTATAAAGGTTACGGCAGAAATAATCCCGAGCAAGATAAAAGGTTTGAATAATGCCGTTTAGATTAATTTTAATTCCATTTTTGTGGATAATGCTATTATTTGCAAAGATGAAATCGATTTGGCCGGTTTAATAAAAAACCTTTTTAAATACGTTTGATAAAAATTGCCAGGATATAACGTCTACTTACGTAAAATAAGTAAGGGGTAAGCTTTAAGCCGTTTTTATTGCTGGCGTTAAATAACGGTAAAAAATATAGATTTGCTAGCTATTAGCCGAGAGGCTTTTAGTTATTACTAATCTTATTCCCGAAACCCTTCCAGTAATAATCGCAACCTTAAAGTTTAACATTTCGGCTTGCCTATATTTATTAAACCAATTTTGAATTTATAAATGAGTTAAACTTTTTAATAAGGCCAAGTTCTAGCCTTTGTAAAACTTGTTAGTAATTAGCTGATAAAGTAAGGATTATTTGATATGGTAATAAATTAAAGTTAATATTATTTGGTTTATTGTACGGATACCGGGCTTTATAAAATAGTTTTTTTATAAAAGCGTATAAATGCGTATTATAGTTAAATAGCCTATAAATATAAGTAAATAATGCATTTGTATATAAGGATTTATAAAGCTTTAATATTAAATTTAGGCGGGAAATAATATAATATCCATAATTAAAAGTTAAAAATAACGCAATTTATTTTACTAATTACCTTAATAAAATAAATTGCAGCATATTTACGGCTACATATTTTTAATAAATAAAAATAATAATTTTCGTGTATAGACGTTAATAAGGTATCTTAAAACCCCTTATTATTATGGCTGCATTATATTATTACGTTACTAGGGGCAAAAGATCGGTAAAATAATTATAATTATAATAATTATTTTCTTACAGCTGTATATATATTAAAGCGTTACGGTAAATAAGGCCGTAACATTTGTGGATTTGGTATTAAAGCAAAATAAGGGGCGAGGTTAATAGTAAATATTAGGCAAAAGTTAGGTAAACGTGGTTGCGTTAGTAATTACGCTAATTAAATTAGGTATAGTTTTTGTATTTAGCTTTAAGTATATACGAAAAATTGCATTTTTTTATAACCCTTAATTTAAGTAGGTTATTGCTAAGTGGGTCTTTTAGCTATTATACCTAACAGTGTGATAAGACTTATTTATAATTGTTAGATAAGTAACGTAATAAATGCGAACTTATTAATCCAGTCTTTTAATGCAGTGGCTACGTAATAATAATAATACCGTAATATGTTGCTTTTTCGAATTAAATAATTAATATATCGGAAACGTATTTAAAAAGTATGTATTCTGTATGTTGCGCTAATCTCAGATATTGCCTTATTAAGTAACCTATTTTATTTACAACTTTTAATTATTTATTTATATTTTTTCTAATTTGCGTCCGATAAAAAAAAAGGATTTTATTATTAAAATTTATTTATAAAAGGCGTTATTTTGAAACCAGGTATAAAATACGTAATAATTATTTTGCTTAACGGGAACATAATTGATATATTTTATATTAAGTAATATTAAACGTACCTTAGTTTTTCTGGGCTTGGCATACCTTACCTGTTTGGTGTATTGCTAAAAATCAGCGTTATATAGGAAAACTAAGCTATAATTACGTATTTTTTAACGTCGGATTTTGTTAATATATAACGATTTATATATTAATTAATTACCTTAAATAACGCGAAACTAAATATCCTATTTTTATTATAATAAAACGTAACGTTATTAATATATTCGTATATATTTTATTATATATAGCTTAGTTTTTTAAAAGGTATTATAATTTATTAACTTCGAATATTAACTTTAATTATTCGTAAGAATACTTTTATTATCTTAACGTTATAACTTAGCCAAAAACCTTAATAAAATTCATTAAAAAGCTGTATTAAAAATTTACTTATTATTGCAACGAAATAACGGTTAATAATTTATTAAGGGTATAGCGTAACTGCCTTAGGAAATTCGAAATTAAAACGGTTATTATTTAAGCTTTAATATGTTTATTAATATACAACTTAAATCTAACAATATAGCTATCTTTTCGGTATAAGCCCAGTATTAAATTGGCCTTAAAAAATTAAGAATCCTAAATATATTACGTTTATTATTAGGAAATAAGAGGGTTATGTATTTAAATATTAATTAGTATTACTGCTATAGGAACCACTTATTATAGATCTTGTATTATCGTAAAACCTTTAAATGAATTGATGTTCATAATTAGCTAAAGCGAATGGATTAATAAAGCGTTAAAATTACGTAATTGCGTGGCCACGTAGGATTATATTATTTTTAATTATGTTTATAATTAAATTTATTAGTTGAAAAGATTTAAAAAGGTTTAGATTTAATACGCGTATAAACGTTATGCTATTTATATAGACATTATAAAAACTTTTTAAAGCTTTTTAAGCTTAGATTAATAATTATAACGTTATATTTAATACCGTTAAAATTCTTAGGTCCTAACGATATAAATATACCTATATTTTCCAACTAGGTCCTTTGGTTAACTAAAAATCCTTAAATATAGATAACTGATCACTATATACAATTTTTTCCCAATTATTTTTACTTTATTTTTTTTGCTGCGATATCTGCTAAAAATTTACTTATTTTTTTAAGCCTACCCTGTAACCTTTTCCATATTAAATCTTCCAAGGTAACTTTATTGATCCCTATAAGGTAACCTCATTATCTGTCCATCGGCCTTTAACAAAATCTTATTTTAAATATAAATTTTTTCCTTTTAAAAATAAAACGCAAGGCAAATTAATACAATTTAATTATAATTTTATATTTTAACTTATTAAATAATTTTAGTTATATATTTAAATTATACGATATCGATATTAAATAAAAGCCAGTTACGGCGCCCTACGCCGAAAGTTCTACCAGCATATTGAAGCCAGGCCGGATATATTAAGGTGAAAAAATATTTCGATATTACCAAATTTAATATTTAAGTTATTTACGTTTTACGTCTATATAATAACTATCTTTCCAACTTTATTAATAAGTAATAAAATTTGTTAAAATATATATCTCCTTAATTTATAACGATTTTAATATATTTATAATTAATATACGGCGGTTTTATAATAACTGGTACGAATTAACCTTATACATTTATTAATTATTTATATCGTTTATTAAATTTTTGCTCCATTTATTTTCGTTTACCAAAATGTTCGTAAAAATAATTTCGTTTTTTTCCTTAATAATTTTTTTTCGATAAGCCATAACTTTTTTTTTATATTTAAAATTTTGCAGCATTTTGTAAATCTCGTTATTTGTAATACTTTTGCGAAAGATTATACGTTAATTATTTCGGTAATATCGAAAAAATATATTTTACTTTTTTATAATCCTTATATATGTTAACTCTTTAATTATATTTTTATAATATAATATGTTTTATTATTATACGGTTCGAAAGTAACGTTTTATTCGTAAAACGTATTTTTCGAATTACGGGGTTAAAATTATTAAGTTCGTTAATGTCTTATAACGCAAATGTTATCGTTAAATTTAATCCTTTAAACCGGTAATTAGGGCTTTTTTACGCCTCGGCTTTTTTAATATGGAAAAAAGCCCATATGCGATATTTAAATAATAATTATACCTTTTTATAATACGGTTCAAAGTTATTAACCAAACCAAAGTAATATTATAAGCAATTTCGAATATTTACGTAATAGTAGCTATATATTCTGGAACTTTATAAAAGCTCTATTTAAAGATATACGCCTTAATATAGCAGGTTGATTTATAATTAAATATAATTATTATTACTTTAGTAAGGCAATTAATAAAGGCCATATTTATAGCTCTTTTAGTTAAGCCGTTTGTCGTAATGCCGATAATGCTTTTATCGATATTCGGCGTATCTTTTATATCCGTTTAATCTTTAATACGAAAATTTCGTATAGCTTGATATTTATCTAAAAGTTTTAAATATATATCCAGTAAAATTTTGGCTTTTACTATCGGAATACCGGAATAACAGGATTTTATAATATATTTCTAAATTAATTAAATAAGGCGAAACTTTAAATAAAAGCTTTTAAGTAATAAATAAAACGGCCGAACAAAGTTTACGGCAAGACGTTTTATCTTAATTCGTTATTTTATTTAAACGGTTATAATATAAATATACGCATAAACCTATTATTATATAGCAATAGAAGGATATATTTATTAAAGTTTTTCGTATAAAATATATAATCTTTCGTTCGTAAATAATTAATTAAAATTAAATAAAATTTTTAAAAATAATTTAATCGACTTTTTTATGTTTTATATAATTAATTCTTTTATTATTAAACGTATTATTTTAATTTAAAATTTATATTTATTAACGAATATCGCTAAACTAAATTTTAAAACATTTTTAAAATTTATATTTTATAACCGGAATAATGTTTTATAAAGCTTGTTACGTCGTATGCGCTAAATACGGCCCTTATTTAAATTAATTATATTCCGTTTTAAAAAGGTTTTTATAAATCCATTATTAATAACGCAAAAAGCCGGATTTATTATTAGTATATAGTTTAAATTAAAAATTAGGATTTAAGTTTTAAAATAGATACTTATTTTTATATTTACAATAACCTTTAAGTAAATTTGGTTATTTATTTATCATAATTAACGTAAATAATATAATTCTTATTATATACGAAAATTTTTGTATATATTTTGATTAAAGCAAATTTATTATAACAAATCATTTTTATCTTCAAGTTTATACGGGATGTATAAATTATACCTATTAAAGTATTCGTTTTAACAATTTACGAATACGTTATTTATAGATACCGTTAACAAATTTATGCGGAAGAAAAAGTTTTAAAAAATGATAAATTAAAAATTAGAATTGACGAGTTGGTATATGAAATCGAAAATATATGCGTTTCGCGAAACGATTACGAACAAATAATATAAACGTATAAAATATAATTTAAACGTTCGAAGCAAAAATTTAATAACAAGAAACTAAATTCTTTATTTAACCGTTAACCGAATTTAATACGACGAAAAATATCCTATTTCAAGTTTCCATTATATTATTGCCGTTATACGTTCTTTATCCAAGTTTAATAAACTAGCCTTATTTTAATCGTTTAATGGTTTTAATAAAGTTAATAAAATTTATAAAATTTATAAATAAAGACGCCGGCAATATAGATAAAAAAAAGGCGGAGATTATTATAAAGGGGGCTGCAAAAAAACGCGCTTTAAACGGTAGTTAATCGTAATTAAATAAGATATTATTCGCAGGCAAAACTGGAAATTCGAAAACTATTATAATTTATATTTATTCGTTTACGTATATAAAGTAATTACATAATATAGATCGTAACGTTATATTTGGCCATACTTATTTTTTTTTATATTTATTAAATTTCCATAAACTTTTTTTATTATATTATTTATTTAGGTCGTTTAGTTAATAAGATTTGATTATAAGCGTTAATAAACGTATTTGCTTATAGAATAAATAAACGTACTTTTTTTTATAGTAAATCTTAACTTTTTCGAAACTTAAAATAAATTATTTTTACGTTTAATAAGGAAAATGGTTATATTAAATGCTTAAATTTGTCGCCTAAATGCCCAAAGTATAAGAAGTACGAAATTTACTATTTTATAATATAGATATATAATTCGTATACCTTAACATATTGTACCAAAGATTGGATCTTAACTTAAAAAGATTTCGGACACGGTTTATACGTTATCTAGGTTACGGCGGTTATTATAATAAAAAAATTTTTAATCGGTATCGTTATTTACTTAATATAAAAAACCTTCGTTATATATAAAAAAATAAAGAATAAACGAAAATAATAACATAAAAATACGGCGGATTATGGGTAAATAACGTAAGATTTTAAGCTTTTTTTTATATTAAAACGATTATAACGAGCCTCGAACTTTATTGCATGTTTGGAATTATTAACCGTTTTTATTAATAACTTAGATACTATTTACGTTGCTTATTATCCGATTACCGATAAAGCTAGGCTTATATTACCAAACCCGTTTATACTTATTTATCTTATTCCTTTCTTATATAAAAAGTATAACGATAATATAATAGTTTTTAGGTTATATAAAAATTAAAACTTTTATATTCGTCCGTTATTTACCTAAATTTAGATAACGGATTTAACGTACGATTAAAATAAATTCTCCGTTAACGGGTTACTTATTTTTAAATGTACTATTACTTAACGTTTTGTATAAGGTATAAAAATTTCGTTTAATATTACCGAAAGTTTAAGCATGAAAATGCCGAGCTATATTATATTTATAATAAGCTTAAGGTATTCGAATATTTAATTTATTACAAAAAGGCGGATACCTTCTTTAACGATTAACCATTTAAGCCGTAAATATATTCTTGGGGGCCTAAGGAAAAAGCCCGTTACTTATAAACAACCTAGTTACCTTTAAGGACTACATTAAGGTTACGGAGTTTTATGGAAATATTTACATACGAAAATCGGATCGAGACGGAGTTACCCGGTAAAAGCCTTGCCTTATTATTAAACGTCGTTCCGTACGAAAACGATTATCTTGTAATGGCGGAGGCTGCCTGGAGCCCTGGGGACTATATTTATTTAACGATTAATATTTTCTTTGTTTTTAATATTAAGGAGTTTTGGAAACTTAAAAAGGGGGATTGAACTTAATTATATTTAATAATACATTTTAACGCGTGGTTTACGGCATATAACCGACAGTTTTATTTTTTGCATTCTTAAAATTATACGTATTAGGAAAAATAATATTAAACGTACCTTAATTTTTTTAGGCTTAGCATATTTTAATTTTTTAATATAATTATTAATAACCCGTAAAATTTATAATATCTTAATATATAAAATTAAAAATTAAACTTTTAAAAGCAAATTAAAATATAATAACGTATTTTTCCATTTCGAACCTTATTAATATATAATTATTTATATATTAATTAATTATATTAAATAACGCGAAAATAAATATATTATTTTTATAATTAGAAAACGTAATATTATTAAAATTTCTGTATATATATTTAAATATACCTTAATTTTTTAAGATATATTAATTATAAACGTTAATTTATATTATTTCGCGGGAATATAAATTAAGGTACGTTTAATATTACTTATTAGGAAGGCGCTTAAATATATATAAAAGTTTAATAATTTATTATTTAGCTTGTTGTATTATACCAAGATTCGGGTTAAATTTTTAAATAATTTAAATATATTAAAATTTTTATTTGTTAAGGTTTTCGGATATAGTTTAGAAACTTTTAATAGCACCTATTTATAAGGATATAGGAAATATTAGGTATAATATTATATTAATAAGATTACCGTAACCAAATTAAGCCCGAAATTTATTTATTTAATTCTTTATTTAAACTCCGCCAAATAATTACTTACCTTTTCCTAGTATTTATTTAATTTTTAACGCATAATTATTTTCAGCTTTTTTTCCGCTTTTATCGAAATTTTGCCCCGTTTAATAAGGTAATTAACTTATTGAACCTCGAACTTTAAACCTTCTTTCGCCTTTTTCTGGTAGGTTAATACTTTAAAAACGTGGTACTTCTTGGGTAGAAAAATTTCCGGCTTAATAAAAAATGTATTATATCGTCCGTCCTAAACTTTTCAGTACGCGTATAATATTTCCTTAACTTTTTTTTTTAATTTTTTCCTTAAGTTTCCAAATAACGTTTTTTTTCTTTAAACCAGCCCAATAAACTAGCAGTTTTACGCCATTATTTCCATCGTTCATTTTATATTTAAAAAATAATACGATCTTGTATTTTTCAAGCTGGTTCTTTTTAATATGTTTTAATTTTAGCTAGGCTACGTTACCTTTTTTTATTATCTCGGTAATAGGCTTATTAACGACGGCCTCCGTTTTAAGTTCGGTTTCCGTAACCGTTTTAGGGGTTTGCTAAATACCGTTACTTTTTAAAAAATCTAATAAGAAAATAACCGTTAAAATAAGGTTTGGAAAAAAAATGGATACGAAATAGGAAATCCGCATACCTTATACGCCCATATTTACTACCAGGATAATCGAATTTTTGTTATTATTTTTTTCGGAATTTGATTACGGTCGGATAAATTTTGGGCTTTTTATTTGAGTTAAATTAGCTAAAATATTAATACGGGATTTTTAAATAAGTTTGTTTTTTTAAAATTCCAGTAATAATTAACGTAGGTACCTTAGGTTTTTTTTAGTTATAGCTTTTATAATACTTTATATTTCGACCGTTATATAAATATTAACTATTAATAGTTATACTTTGGTACCGGAGTTCGGCTTTTTTAAAAAGGCGCGAAATTTGGTATATTACGATAAAGGTATTTTGAAAATTAATTGCCTTTCGGGTATATTTTTTATGAAAACATTTATATAAACGTAATTACTTTTTATACGTATCCTATTTAATTTTTCTTTTACCTTTCTTTTAATACCGATTTACCCTAGTTTGCTAAATACCTGTTTTTTATCGACTTATTTAATAAATAAGCTTTCAAAATTTATTAATAATATATTAAATGGTTTAATTAAAAAGGTTATTATACGGAACCGGTAAATGAAAATAATGCTATTATGCTTACGCCCTGGACATTCAAAGGCGCAATCAGTATATATATAATAATTAGGCAGGCCAATCCAGCCTTCGAAAAATAAATTAATTATAAAACTAAAGCAAAAGTTAAAACTAGATTTTAGCTCAAAATTTTACGTTACTATTCGATAAGGCGTAATAACGGACGGGCTTAACATGCCTAGCTTGCACCAGCTTTAGCCGCCAATAATTAACGCAAATTCCAATTTTGGATGTTATATATTTCCACCCAAATTACGAGCTCCATTTCTGGACTCCATACTTTCCTCTTTGTAAGTCCCGCAATAGCAGAAGTCGAAGCTACGCAAGCCACGCCACCAATCACTCCCGTGGAGTGGGTTAATGGCAAAATCCCCAACCAACGCTCCACCTCATCAACTATGAGACCCTGACATCACATACTGAAGCATATATAGCTGAATGAAGAAGATATTATCTGGCTGACCTTCTCAGAGGTCCTGTCTAGAAAGAGTGGTTGAAGACCTCCTTATATACACAGAAAACAACTGTATCTGAAAGAAAGCGATACCGGACAGTCGAACAACGCATCCCAATAATAGCAACGCTAGCTAAGCCACGATGCAGCTAACAGACCTAGACTTCAGTAGGGTCTGACATCAACGCGCCACTCAATTTTTAAAGCCATCACCAACACAACTCTTTAACGCAATTAAAAATATCTCAACAATTACTTAATTACTTAATTCCATAATAACGGGTACGTATAATAATACAATCGGAATTATTATCGTTTTTATTATTATTTTCGCCGAATAATAACTAAAAGTCTTTCGTAACGGCTTAATATTCTACCTTTACTTTCTTAACCGATATTATTTTTACGAACTCCTTATTTAATTCGGGTTATACCTTTTTAAAAGCTGCCGTTAATTAATTAACCTCGGCGGTAGGAAGATTATTCGTTTTTTCGTTAAGAGCTTTTGCGAATTTACTAAATAAAAGCCGTATAATAAGATTTTCGAAAATAAGATTAATTTTTATTAAGAATTTTTTAATTCGGGTTAAATTCTCGGATAAAAATAATTATTTAGGCAAAAAGTTTAAGGCGTAATAAGGTACGAATCGATTTTAAGTTAAAAATAACCTTTAATTTTTTTTTAACGTATTTATTATTTAGCACTTTCGTTTTATTAATAAAACGTAATTTTATTACTTTTTAATTTTTTATAATATATTTCGAAATTAACTTTATTTTACGTTTAAAAAAAATAATTTTATAATTTCGAAAGTTTGTTTATAATAATATTCCCGAAATTAATAACGAAACCTTCGTTTAAAAGTTGCAAATATATTTATATTAAATAGCTAATAAATATAAGAAACGTACGTAAGTAAAAAGATAATATAGATTTTGTTTTAAAGGTATATATATATATATATATATTTCGGTAATTTTTATAGCCGTCGATAATTAAAAGTTATTATTCGTTTAGGTTTTCGAATTTAATATTAGAGCTAAAAATTTTGCGAAATTAAAAGTACCAATTATTAATATTATAAATATATTTAAAATAATAAATTAAACGTTTTTAGGTAAAACCTTTTATATAACAGTTAAAGAATTATTTATTAATATTATTATTTAATAAAATTAGGTGACTTTGAAGTTTGTGGGTTCCCCACTTAGTTAGTGCTTAACGCGTTCCAACGCGACAACCCTCCAACTACCCACCCTTTTCCTTCCTTAATAATTACACCATGGAGGAGACCCCTCGTAAAAAGTTTGGGCGTGCCTTAAAGCGCGGAAGACGACGAAACCAACCGTTATCTCCGGGAGAGCGTGCGGTAATTGTGGCGGGAGTTTTAGGTGGTGAAAAGCATGCGGTTTTAGCGGAGCGGTATAACTGTTATATTAACACTATCGCCTACACCATAAAGCGGTGGAAAGAGACCTAATCTTTTAACGACAGGCCTTATCCGGGCCGTAAGCCGGCTTTTGATAAACGGGAAAAGCGTATAATTATTCGTCTCGTCCGAAAGTTACCCAGAATCCATTAGGTTACTTTGTAAAAGGAAGTTAAATCGCTGTTAGGCAAAGATGTATTACGCCGGACGTTCCGCAGACTTCTTAATAACGTAAACTTACGTTATTGGAAGTCAGTTAAAAGAATCTTTTTATCGGCGAAAGCAGTACTCGAAAGGAATCGTTTTTATCATACTTGGAGGCGTAAGGAAGAAAAATTAATAAGGGTACGTATAATTGAAGTTGGGGTGTTAGTCGTTCTGCTTACAAGCTATTTCCAGGCGATATTCACGGACGAATGTTCAGTCGCTTCCGACATTTCAAATCTTTCGGGATGGGTCTGGCGACTTTCTAGGGAAAGGTTTGACCGCCGAATGGTTAATATAGCCGATCACGGACGTTCAGACATCGTGATCATGTGTTGGGGAGGCGTCTGGGAAGGGGGTAAGACCGATATCATCATCATGGAGCGAGATAGCGAGTTAGCGAGGAATGGCTATATATCTAGGTTATATATTGAGGCTTTCGAAGAAGGACTTCTTCCACATTATCAGCCGGGATAGTTATTTTAATAGGATAACGCCAAAATACATAAATTACGGGCTACGCAGGAGTGGTTCGAGAGGTACGGGATATACGTTATCGAATGGCCTGCCTACAGCCCGGATATGAACCCCATTGAGCACGTATGGCGCGCGATGAAGTCCATACTGCATAAAAGGCACCCCGAAATACATCTTATGAAGAATAACGAAGCGGATACGGAACAGCTGAAGGAATGGATTCGAGAGGCGTGGTGGGCGGTCCCCTAGGGCTTAATAGATAACCTAGTTCGCAGTGTGCCTAACCGCTTGCGAGCCCTGCGTAAGGCCAAGGGGTGGTATACTAAATACTAAATACTAGATTTAGGGCTTTTAAAATCACTTTGCCAATTATCAATAGCTTCAATATTCGAATTGTTATGAATTATCAAAGTTGTAGGCGTATATGGGTGGCTGGGGTGCTATGTGGGTCACCCACAAACTTCAAAGTCACCTA